>JAUTBT010049080.1:0-16119 GCA_032361225.1 Lepetodrilus schrolli | reverse complement strand
CGGGCCCCCGGGGCGGGATTTGAACCTGGAACCTTGGCTCCGAAGTCCAACTGTTCTACCACTGCGCTACCACCTGCGCTACCATCTTGAGCCAGTAAAGTAAGCTGAGCTATATGTTGATCTAAAAAAAGTATCGCAAACAATAGATAACGTTAATAGTTTACTTGAAGACGACCTCACAATCATTGTCCACCGCCCGTCAATATGGCTGTTCCGCTTTACATAATGGCGTCTAGAATTACGAATGTTCTTAACCTAAACAATGAGCAAAGAGTTATTCTCAAATTTACTATTACTAATGTCCCAGGAATAGGAAAGAAGCTGTATTTTGACTAGAAGTTGCTGGGTGTGTTTCTGAACAGCTTCTAGATAGCAATGTCTTCAATTGAAACGTCATCGTTACGCATCACTTCGAACCAAGGACCATCGCCACTACGTGTATGCACCATATGATCTGCCAGATACTATGGAATCCGCTATTTCCTACGAACAAACTAAAAACAAATATCACTGATAGGTAATAGGGAAGCCTCGTATCCCACTTCTATTAATGAATAATTGATACTCTTTTTTTCACAAACAATCACAAGCTATTGTCGTTTTAGAGTACTCTTGCGAGGGACATCCCTTCACAGATGATGAAATGGGCTTTGCATTAATGCCGCTAGTGAATATTTCAGATGGAGTTTGTTTATCAGTTTTAATGGATTATGCTGGGTATCTGTAGATTTGAGTGCATGTGCACCATGCTATAGTTTGCTCTCGAAATAAAACACCTGTGATGAATCAGTAACCTGAACCAAGATGAACTGAATTTATTTCTAGCACACAATATACACCGTGTGTATCATGTACTCTCATTTGCCATCCGAGTGCAAATAGGACGAATGCAAAACTATTATGTTAAAAACAATTAATTACATTATATCTATGAAAATAGCTTTAATGAAATAGCTATTATTTTCCATTTCACATGAATCAATTACAGAAAGAAGCTGTCTAAATAATGATAATTAATATAATTAATGCTTAAAGATGATTTCGAATTCATGGACAATGTCTTGGATGTCATTCGTCTATTCTATTATTCCATCTTCGTGTTGCAGTTGACATACGGTGACTGGATTCTCACGTACATGAAATGACGCGATGTGATATGGAATTATACCTTCTGCTCTCACTAATTAATTATAGCCCAAGAGATGGCGGTAGCTGGTTACAAACTAATCTAGTCGTGCTAGATGATCTGCAAATCATCATTCATATACATATAGCTAGTTAATTATTCTCTAAATCTCACACAAGCTGTGTAACCCTGTGCAATGAGTGATAAATGTGCTTACTATTTTGTATGCGTGGTCACGAACTCCTCTTAAACCTTTGATCATTCATTACTAAATCAGTCAGAGGCCTTTGGTAAAACTTTGCTCCGTGTTTATCTGCCGTATCATAATTAATAAAAATTCAAAGGTCATATAATCAGAGAACTTCACCTAAGTATACATACTTAATTGCATCTACGACAATATGGGGTGAAAATAACCGCCCAAATTAAATAACACAAGTATGGATTGGTCTATGTCACTACAGAACAGCGTTTTAGATAAGTATATCGCACTATACAGAGTCATTGGCGGATACTAATTAACAGTGATCATATGTTTCAGAGAAGGGAAGTCCTGAAGACGTACAAATAACTTTTGTAATCGAGTGAATCTTGAGCCAATTATACCGTTTTACACAGACAATTATAGAAACATTACCTACAGCTAACTATAGCGGTACAGCTGGTACATCAGTCTGTCGAAATCAGCAATGCTGGAAGGCGACTGTAAAAACACCAAACTTTAATCAATAAATCAATAGTACATTATTTCGCTTAGGTCTGACCTACATTCTTCAATAGTTTGTAGTGATGACCTGAGGGTCATAGAATCCGAAGTCAAATTACGAAAACTAATAAATGCTATGCAATGTGCGTGTCGACACTATGTGTTCATCCTGGATATAGCTATTTTATTTAAAGCCATATACTATGTCGACGTCATTCAAATTCGAGTACCAACTTGTTAACTGTAGTGCCATTCTCAATCCTTGAAGATTCCATAAATGTTGCCCCCATATTTCTCTCTCTCTCTCTCTCTCTCTATCTCTCTCTCTCTCTCTGTGTCTCTCTCTCTCTGTCTCTCTCTCTCTCTCTCTCTTTCTCTCTCTCGTTCTAAACTGAGAACACCCTGTAATCGTTGTCATCCTGTAATTGTTGTCATCTAAGAGAAGGATGGTTGTGAAATAGCTGTATTTCTGTATTTGGTCACTCATTATAACTATTTTCGAAACAACATCAAATAGAAATGGTTTCCGGTTGGTGGGCAGGTCTCAGTCTAACACATAGATGTACCATTATGCAGTAATTAGTTGCAGCTTAACACGATCTTCCGCATCGTACAGTTGAAATAAGTCAACCTTTGTAGATGGCATTGAGTGGGACTAATAAACGTCGGGGTACTGAACGGATACGTCATAAGTTATATGTGTCCCATCGGATGAATCATTTTAACAGACACCATGGGAAAGTCTACCATACTGGCTTGATTACGTACCGACCTTCCTAACTGAGTTTGTTCAATGTAAAGACAGCTTAAACAGACAAGTGTCTTGATGCAAGAATGAATTGCTGTAAACACGGTACCTTAAGGACATGTTCCTGCGATTGACATTAGGTAAACCAACTGCGATAACCAATCCTGCATGCCAGATTTAGAGGATCGTGGCTATATATAGTTATCCGTAGCACTTGGTTATTTTAGGATGAGAAACAAACATGTATGATACATCCTCGAAACCCCGGTCATTCTGACTAAACAGTGTTAGTAGTCATAATGGGCGGGGTTTCGACGATGCTGCTTATACAGAAGAAGAAACTATGCTAACTGTACGCCAACACTAGCTGTAATTCACAATCTTCCCGCCTGCGGAATTATTCTCGCCAAAACATCAGAAAAATGTATTGGTGTCGAAGTCACCTTATTGGTGTCGAAGTCACCTTATTGGTGTCGAAGTCACCTTATTGATGTCGAAGTCACCTGTAGTGCATTGTCCCGTTCAGTGCACTACAATACATGACATTATGACTGGTATATGTGTGATTGGTTTCCTAGTAAACTCGATTTTTACGTTGGTCAGATTTATGATAAGTTATAAGTTAATATTTGACACTTTATATAGTTAGTATAATTTGCAGTAATTAATGGGAATAGTATATGCCTATATATTAGATAATAACAAAAGTAGCGTAAAATTGCGAAAAAAACTATTTTTTGTGTGCAAAAAAAGTGAAGTTATCGTCTTGTTGTAATAAACGCATGATATATATTGATATAGTTTTAAAACATGAGCTGTGCACAGAAATATTTTATTCATGATTTCTAATTTTTTCTCAAGGATTGAGAAAATGGCCATGGAAACAATTCCACTAACTGACCACCTTGAGTTATCTTATACATATTTGGAGCACTTAATAACCTAGCATTATATTAATAATAGTAGTAATAATAATAATAATAATAATAATAATAACAACAATAATAATAATATTTATTGCACCAAATCGACGCTGGAAACCCTGCTAGTTACATTATTCCCCAGGTCAGTGTGCTCGCATAGTCCTTCTGAACTCCCTATGGAGTATGCTATAGACTAACGCAGTTACGCATACAAGGTCATACTTTATTGCATGGTCATTCTACGCAGGGCAAAACAGTCTGAAAACTCCTACGGGAGCTCCACGTAAAGTTGACGCTATTAGCACGACCTCCCAATTATTGTCTTCTGTGACACTGATAATTACCGTGAAGAGAAAGGTCATTAAAAGGCATCCCTGCAGCGTGCTATTGGCATACCATTTGCATACACTGTGCATTGCGCTCATATGGAGACGATACACTGCCATATTGGTTTTGGTCAGCAGAGAACGTGCTATGTTAAAGACTACCATTACCAATATTAAATCAACCTTGGCAAACTCCCGATGGAGATTGACGCGTAAATAGAAGAGTCATCCATATCACCGCACCGTTTGCTTATTTCCGCTAAGACGACGACCTTGAAAAGGATACCATGCAATTGCAATTTCGAAACAGTCTTTACATTATAAACCCTATCATCCTTTGGCGAAGGAGAAGTGCATTGTTACAACGACTTCTCTTCACATGATAAAATAATCACTTTGGTCACGTTCTAAGTATACCCTAGATAGTACCACGCAATCCATAATTACAACTGACTGTGAGCCAAATTTTGACCTATTGTAAAAATAATCTTGCAACTTTAAAAGATACAACTTTAGAGTATGATTGATCTTGTCTGTGCTGTGCTGGCAATATATTGCTTCTAACAACATTGCTTCATATCCCATTGCTTCATGGCCATACATGTACTTGTTCAGACAACACCATCAACCCAGCACAGAGTCAGTTCC
Organism: Lepetodrilus schrolli; assembly: GCA_032361225.1. Lineage (NCBI taxonomy): Eukaryota > Metazoa > Mollusca > Gastropoda > Lepetellida > Lepetodrilidae > Lepetodrilus > Lepetodrilus schrolli. The sequence goes on along the minus strand of JAUTBT010049080.1, from coordinate 11,642 downwards.
GTGATGGTATTACAGTTAGATTTAATAAGATGTAACTAATTAACTCATAGTTTTTTTTCTCCATTTCTTTCATCTTTCCTATCACATATGTTATTATAGGAGAAATCATGTATCTAAACATACACAGTACGACTGTTATAAATATACAATAATACATAAATGATATTAATAGTACACAAGTTAATGTAACTCTGTGTGTGTGTGCGCGCGCGCGCGTGCGTGTGTGTGTGTGTGTGTGTGTGTGTGTGTACGGCGCAGGATAGTATATACTATACAGTTAAATGGTCATAACATGCTTACATCAGCAATTATATGTCGTACCTGAAAGTACCTACCACATAATGGACAGCCATCGTGCATATTTTACGAATGCATCTTCCACTACAGAAATATTATCTCTCTCTATCTCTCACCTCTCTCTCTTCCCCCCCCCCTCTCTCTTTCTCTCTCTCCCTCTCTGTTACTTCTGTCTGTCGCCTGTGTGCGGTATATGTTTGTCTGGATGTGTGCGTGTGTGTGTGTGTGTGTGTGTGTGTGTTTGTGTGTGTGTGTATGCATGTGTGTGTCCTCGTATTTGTCATGTGTTTGAATGCTTCACAGAAGACTATGAAATGAGACAATACTCTTGGCAAACAATTACTTTATTCCAAGAATACAATATTTAATTCGAAAGTTAAACAAATGATGCATTACACTTGGTGTCAAGACAGATGTAAATATATTTGCAATAAAATGACTGAGCAGGGGAAACATAATTCTCTGTGAAGCATGGAAGACGTAAACTAAACATTTGAATATAATACAAGAACGCTATTGACAGGATATGATATTTAGTAAATGGAAAGTGAACTAGTAGCTTGTCGTTAATAGTGAAGTTCAACAACGGCAACATTTGCTAGAAAACATGTATCTAGTCTTATTAGAATGAGGTATGCTACTGGTTCAGAAATATGTATTTAAATAAATATACTTCCAAAGTACAGCATGTGTTTCAATTTAAACGAAACTGCAAAATAGCAGCAACGATATCGTCATAATGCATATTACTTGCATAAGGTATGCTGAAAATTTAGAATGAAATCTTTTCGTTATTGCTGCAATGTGACCAGATACCGAGATTACGATACTATTTTGACTACTATTTCATACTCACTGTGCACAAATTCTCATATACAATTTGAGATTGAGGATGAAATACTGCTAAGCAAATTTCGTAATCTATTGGCCCCGGGTATAACAATTTTGCTCTTATAACGAGGTTTGTTTTCTCCAAAATATTGATTATGGTGTTAGGTGTGACCGCACCTGTAAACGTCAATATGTTATTGCTGAAAAGTAGCATGTAACATAAAACAAAATGTATAGTATCTATGTACATATATTATCGGTAACAATACGTGGAAAATATATAAAGATCTACAGTGTGTATTGTACATATCATTGAAAATATAACTGTTCCATCACCATTGCTAAAGGATACAATATCAATATGGTAACACAGATTTCAAGGTATAGTGGAAAATTGGTATTTTCACGCTTGATTGTTACGTCAGTACTTGTACAGTCGACCCCCGTTTACCCGGACTTCAGATATCCGGTTGCCTCGTTATCCGGACGCTTTTTACCGGGAACCAATTATCTTCTATATAACTTCTATATAACGGACACTTGTCAAATTCAGATATCCGGAAATTCAGTTACCCGCACGATTTTGCTGGGAACGCCACCGTCCGGGTAAACGGGGGTCGACTGTATACATATTAAGTCGGGTACGACGTTAGTTTACTCCAAGTGGCCATTGCTACAGTATCAGCTTGTTGTCGATGATTAACCGTCTAACCATGTTGTGTGCCATTAGCATTGAGAATAACTGAAATTGAAGAAGCAAAACTGTGCAATTTCTATCAATGAATTATTAATAGTATAGGATTGTGAAACATGATGAATACTATGAAACGTGAACTAACGTTGTAGGAAATCGTGTTAAAAATATCTATAATGCTTCAAAATAGTTCGTGTTTTTTTTCCCGGTACTGCGAGAAAGTACGAGATTCATCATCTTGGAAGGGATCAGTAAGTGCGATATATTACCAAATATGTAGCACCATCGTGTGTAACATATGGGATACCGGTACTCTACAACTCTGCTATTTGGTATCCATGGTGCATTACGCTTCTGTATTTATATTTATTGTCGTATTCGTCTGCGGAACAATCATATCGTCGCACAGTGCAAAAAAAGCAAACTTTTTCCTCGAAGGTCATATCGGAACCAATCAACGACGGCATAGAGACGTAGTACCACACGGATACTATAGGAGAGAGGAATACTATGCCAGGCCTTATACACCATGATTCCCCACTTACCTCCAGTATTCCCACTGAGAGGGCGATAAGGCCAATTATAACGAGGTTATCCTTGAACACCAGCATCAGAGATCCGATACACCCTTGTGTGAAGACGAACTGATCTGCGTATGTATCCTGGAAGCAAACAGGACATTTCTTCTAGTATAAATAACACATGTTTGTGTTAAAGAGGCAAAATCATACTTGCATAAGGAATAATGGTCACTATCGGGGTTATTGCATATTCTGAAGGAACAATCTTTCCCCGACATGTGAGATTTTTATTCAGATTTTTTTAGTCATCGATAACTATATTTTTGTCCTACCTAAAGACCCTACCCCCCCCCCCCCCTCCAAACAAAGGGCGGCCGCGCCGGAAATTGTGACGTCATAGGTTTCTGTGTACACAGATTCCCCCTGTTATTATTTTTCTACCAGATGGTTAAATTACCGGGTAAGAAGAACAATTGAGCTCACGATACATTACAATGTCTCTCTGGTTAATCTAACGACAAGTGGATGTTGATCCATGACAGGGAAGAATATTGTCAGCAGTGATTTTCTTTCTCGGTATTTGGTGTGACATGTGCCTGATGAAAGTAACAACATCTTACCACTCCGAGTTTGGGTTTTATCTATGCTAGGGAAGTATACAGGGCCTAAACGGTTCCATAAAACAGACCGAACTCGCCTCTGCTGGACTGTCTCGGACTCGCGAATAGTCTATATTTAGAACAGAGCACTGTTGGGGAAAGACCTCCATTGCATTGGCGATACATTGTCTTACAGTTTGGATAGATTTTCTTTTCCTATTTTCTTTATTAACTATTAATATTTGTTTCTTTTAATATATAAAATACTTGCAAGTATGATCTTGTCTCTTTAGGATTATTTCACTCATAATGGCTTGTCAGAGCCTTCAAGGTCTTCTGTATGATCACAAGTTGTATATGATGGCGAGCACCCGTACGGCGGCAGTCTTACCAGAAACCTCCTGGCCCCAAATCCACAGATCATAGAGGTGGGTACCCGGCAGCACGACCTGGGGACGCCGCACCTGGACACGGCGTGGGAGGAGCAGTTGTAAAAGGAGTTCACCTCCCAGTCGTGGAAACTAGCGGCTCCACAGCACTGGAACTGCAACATCCGACGATACTGTTACATTAAATGCCTTTTGTATAATTATATGATTTAATTAGCATTATGGTTTAAATGCATCTGATTACTTAATATATTGTGGTCCTGAGTAATTGTAAGTGTTAACATACATTTTCATTATGCATATATAAGCTGGAGTGGCACATACAGACACACCCACACACATACATACATACACCCCCACACACACACACACACATATATATATATATATATATATATATGTATGTGTGTGTGTGTGTGCGTGCGTGTGTGTGTGTGTGTGTGTGTGTGTGTGTGTGTCTGTCTGTAAGATTGTGTGCTCTGAGACTTAGTTTTCGCGTTTCACGTGCCTGTTTCTGGAGGTAGTCGATAGCGTCTCTGATGTCATCGTTGTCTCCGTAGTTTTCCATGGAGTGTTTCATGTACGTCATCATCGTGCTCTCCACGGTGTCCAACATGACGAACGCTAAGATCCCTGCCACCACTTGGACGATGAACACTACAACGACCACGAGGATGAACTGAAAACATAAGGAAAAGCCCAGTGTATTTCTGTAATAATTCAATGGTTAGAACAGTGTTATATATTCCGTATAAACGAACAGTGTCTTGGTCTTAACGTTTCGTGGTTAGGTACTTTAAAGTAATGTGGTAGAACGTTGGACTTCGGAGCCAAACGTTCCAGATTCAAATCCCGCAAAACAAAACATACAAACAAACAAAAAAATTAACGTGGATGCGCATTTTCACTTCTATATCATATTGTCAACAATATAGGCAAGTATTGAGTATATAAACTTAAGAGGAGCTCTCTGACCTATCGGTAACACGAGGTAACACGAAGTAACACGTAGATGCAAATGGAGCAACGTGGATAGCCGTTTACGGAAGTATTAGTAATGGGCATGAGTTTCAGATGATGATCTCTCTGACATGCACAGATGATGGCCAAGTGGATCCATTGCTACTAGTAGCATACTAACCGTTCTGAGAAGACAAAGGTTTTCCCGTAGCGCACCAATGCATCCGAAAATGCTGATAATAAACATGACACAGCCCACTCCGATCAGCATGTAGGCAGGATCTGTCATCACGTGATCGAAGAAGTCTAATCCCTCCTTCTGCAGCCGGGCCCAAATCCCTATTCCGACCATAATGCAGCCAGCAGCCTGTTGAAAGACAGAGGTGAAAATGACACATTTCCGTTACTATCTAACGCTTCAGGCCTGGAGATTTCGAACCTTTTTTTTTAAGTACAATTTCATGCTCAACTCAAAGTTTTGTTCACAAATCCCCATATACAATTTGAACTTATATACAATCGTACTCAAAACCTTTCGTAATCTCCGTGCCAGGTGTAGGCCTACTTTTTGTTATGCATTTGTTAACCCGAATAAATAGAAAAGTCAAGTGGATTAATAGCATGAAGATATATTTATATATCTGAGTGCAGTTATTATTGTATGGCTATCTTGATTTTTCATGAATAACAAAAAGCAAAACAAAATTAAAAAAATCAATTTTGTATTGTTATTATTATTTTTTATTATATTATTATTATTATTATTATTATTATTATTATTATCCACAATGCTACCACCAAATTATCAATTAAAAGGTAGTAAAATAAATTAAAACAATACTAGATGAATACTACATTAATTTTAGAAGATAGCATACATACCCATACTAAGAAGTTGATGACGAATAAGCAATATTTAGTCCAGAAGCTGCACCCACAAAGTATCCTACGCCAGATAGAGTTGTCATCTGGAACCGGATCTCCATCGGACTGACGCGTGATGGAACCACTGGGAATTGTCTCCCCTGTATCGTTCATGGTCTCCTTTTGATGTTGCATTCATCTAGGATAGGAGATGTCTCTACATCGAGAAACAATGTCACATACAGCTGGGATAGTAGGTATGATTATCATGTAGACATCAACATTGTGGAAGCATTAATGCGAAGCCGGATATATTACGTCAAGTGTCTACAATACTGACTTGCTGTTACGCATAATCGATCAATGAAGTGACTGTTCTTAACAGTCACCAGATGCTTAAACGGCTGTAACATCGACCGGTTTATCGGCTATCTATTTATACCAGGTTACAATCGATCCAAAACATCTGGTCCAATGTATTTGCGTAATGAGTGTGAAATGCATTATTCATAAGGTATCAATATACAAGTATATATCGAGAATGTAACATACGCTCATGTACGAAACGGCGTAATTCTTAGGTTAGCCTAAACTCCAACCTTAGGCATAGACTACATTAAGGCTATGGTTGTATTTGCGGTTAGTTATTAGCTTAGAGTAAGTTCACTTCGAACACTATCGTGGGTTGAAAATAAAACGATGGAATAATATGCATCTATATTGCTAAGAAATAAATTCACTTAATACAATAATGTTCGTTGTATGTATAGTTGAATTAATTACTACCTCTGGAGTTCAATAAACTTCAAATATGCCGTAGATACATTGGGACATCATGTGATGACTACACAGACAGGTACACTATTTCAATAGCATTGATCTCAGTTATTACCTATACAGTACGTATATCTTCCAACACAACGCCATACCAACCTAAACCAGAAAATATATACATATTACCATTGTGTTAGAAAGTAGTCGACACAGCCAATAATATTGCAGAATAATTGCCCAGTTGTACATAATTAACACCGCAGGATCCTATTGTGAAATGATTATGCCACGTTATTGACGATAGCGTACTCACAGAGATTGATTAGAAACAATGTCACGGTTCATCTTCCACGTATTGTCTACGTAAACGTTGACAATAAGACGGATCCTCGACGAGAGGAGACTCGCAATAAAACAACAGGAATGGGATGATTGTCGCCCTTGTTATGATTTCCAAGGACAAGTACTAATTCTACATCATTGTAAGATTTCCTAATTGGTGGTATTGTTATGCTAGGATCTACAATGTGTGTTACCTGCACAGGGTGTGTATGCGTCGCTGTAGCGTCGTGTCACTTCCGTTCCGTAAAGGAAATGGCTGGACGACCAGGAATTCTGGGGACGGGGACGATGTTGGAGACATCCATGAATGACCTGTAGGACTTCGGACGTACTGTTCTAAGCAGCCATGGAGTTATTGATCGTGTTTCCCCATTCACTGACGACCTGAATAAGCCGCCACGCTACCATGTCACGCTCGGTTCACACAATCGGCGAATTCTAAGTTTATGTGGCTTTATTATAATATTATACATCAGAGAAAGGAAAATCTAGGATATTATTTAATGACACCATTTATTTTAAGGGCAAGAACATTCGAACAATGGGAAATAACTGTGTATCAGTAGCCTCATCTACCACATCAGCTGGTTCCTGTTGCATCCCTCTTTTTGATTGATCGCACTAAGCCTGAATGATTACTATACAGATTGTACTCTCGTAGGAATATTGATGTCAGTGAAAGGCCAATAACTGCAGAGAAATATTATAGTCTGCATCATGCACGTCACACCGGCCCCGGTTGTAGATTGGTCAGTTTGTTGGAGCATTGATCGTATACCGCATAATGTCCCATGGTGTGTTTGCTACGCAGTATATTTCTGCATATATGTACCTGTAGTAATTAGCGAGCGTGTATGAAGCTACTTACATAGTCAATATGTACCACTACTAACAGAGAAGACTTAACCAGGTTATAGTTACTATACTTCTAGACGCATGTTATCACATGCGATCTAGACGCATGTTATCACATGCGATCAAACCAGGCCTTGAAAACATATACACTAATATATAGAGTACGTAGATATTCCTTGCTTCTCTTTCAGCTGTCTTTACATTGAATAAATTCAGTTAGGACTCAGTATTGCAATCACATGGTCGTTCACACGGTGTCTGTCATAATGATTCATCCAATGGGACCCATTGCATCGCATATGTCCGTTCAGTAAGCTGACTTTTATTAGTTCCAGTCAATGCTATCTACAACACTTAAAATGATGTCTCATAGAATATACGTATATGCCTTTTGCTCTTTACTAGGGTTCTTCATACCATTATGAAAGCAGTTGAAAGGGTTGGAATACATAAATTCATTATACTCGTTCCAATTACATCGTTCCTACGAAATCCACTATCTATCGTTACCTTCCGTTCGTACTCGGACTCTGATGATTCAACAGTGTGTAAAATTAGATAGAATAGTCAGAACAGGAGAGAGAGAGAGAGAGAGAGAGAGAGAGAGAGAGAGATAGATAGAGACAGAGAGAGAGAGACAGAGAGAGACAGACAGATAGATAGATAGACAGAGAGTGCGAAAGACGTACACACACACACAAATATTACACACACACACACACACATTTCAGTAAAAAGACATGGTGCAGATACGGCCTCTCATTTCTTTAAGTGTGGTTTCCATGTTAAGTTTTTGCCAAGCAGAAGAACACACACACACACACACACACACACACACACACACACACACAAACAAACATACACACACAATATATATATATATCTTTCTTTCTATATCTCCCTCGCTCTTTCTCTCTCACGCACGCGCGTACGCACACATATACATATGTACAATGTAGAGAGTGCTGTTTTCTAGTTATAGATTACACCATGGCTAATGTTGAGGTAGATTGATTAACAGAGGCAGAAGGGACATGGGGGGGCATATCTTTGTAGACGAAGACTACTCTTCATTCATCCTAAATATCCGTGTAACTACCTCAACAAAACATGTTGACACAACGTTAGCCAATGGCGTGCGACGGTAGAAATGGCAAATAAGCAGAACATCATCTTCCTTGATGTTTTTCTCACTATGTAACAGCAGTATTGTCTGAGAAAATATGTTTAACGCGTACAATTTACCTGAAAATATATGCAAATATGTTGACTACACAAGTGCTTTATACAACCACCCCATACCTATTCGTCGTGTCCAATTAGTTATCAATATATTAATATGTATTTAATATTTGCTAATTCGACATGAGAAGCAGTATTTGTACCAGGAAGCCCCCAATTTAAGAGGAAAGTTGTTTTTGTTTTCTTTTAAATGATTTGAGTTAATCCCCTTTGTCTATTAGACTATTAAGAAAAGATAACCCGAGTATTACCGTACGTTATTCAGCTTTTATCGGAAATGTAAAAATGTAAATTGGATTCCACTGGAATTGTATCTACCCTTCAGCGATGAAAATTGATTTGGAGGTACAAAGGCAATTTATATGTATGTTAAGTGAAGTTTCGGTTAAAAATATATTTAAAAAAAACACCCGTTAAACATGAAAATTCACACCGATTAAAAGTCGCCGTTTGTGGCCTCCGCCATTTTGGATGTGAGTAACTTCAGTTATCCGGATGCGGTTCTCTCCCATGAAGTTAAATGGCAAGCATTGCATGTGTCAATGTAGGCTATTAGATGTGGACTATAATGTGTGCTGCTGCCTCTACTAATGGGTATCCTTCAATGGAGAAAGTCCATGTAATTTTTCCTCCGCATTAACATTCACGTTCTACTTAAGGCCATATAGGGTAACTCGACGGGTACCTTGACTCCAACCTTGAAATATGCCGAGTTATCAAGTATATGTACGTCACCGATAATAAGCTGACTTGTCATGATATCTGATAAGTACAGAATCTAAGTCATAATTGATGCCCAAAGATTCCACTGTTTTGGGCCAGGAAATATTTCTAGAGTTTAAACATACACATTAATCAGTTCATGACTTGGCTTTGGAAGGATGCGATACATATTTAAGGGTATGTACCTACTAGGTATGTGTCGGGATATATGTCTTAACACAAGCATCCGACGTATACAAGAGGAGCAGAAATATGCGCCAACTTCTGTGCCTATTACTGGCTCTTTGTGGGGTATCAGGTCGGTTGTAATAACCACTTCAAACTGAGTTTGGTCAACTCTTTACCACAACGTTCATTACAAATCTAATGATAATTTATCGGCGTTGTTTACTGTTTGAACATTGTTGAAATCAAATGTGCATAAATGTCACGATTTGTAAATCATAGACATATTTGTGTAAAACAAAGTACTGCAACTTGTAAAATTGTAAAATATGCTGCCGCTTTATGTAAAATATTCTTCAGTTTTACAAGTTGCAGTTTAGTTTTACAAATTATGCAAGATCATGGGTCAATATGTTTAACCACTTGCGGCAATTTTTACTAATTGCGGTATTTTTTTTACAAAGTCGAGTTCCAAAGTCGCGATTTTACATAGTCGAGTTCAACAACATTTGTAATTTACAATGTTGCAGGTGATGTGGCATATGTTGCTATTCAAAAGTCAGATGTAAATAAACAACATAGCTGCCGATTGCCTAACTTTCTCCAAGTGGAAATTACTGTCGGCAATACATCTCTCCATCTCGACTTATTGAAAAATGATCACGTACAGATAGACGCCCCTGTGTTTACCACAGTTGAAGATGACCACAGTGTGAGGACTACTGCCCAGGAGCCAATGCCAGGAGGCCCAGTTGAGTACCCATACTATCATCACAGAGTATGTATGCTTCACCAATACTGTCTGTTAGGTCTCTGTTTTTAGCAACTTACCGTAAGTAATAATTTTGTAATAATAATTATGGAATCGGTAATTGTTACCTGACATACATGGTGGACGTATACATTAATAAAAACGCATTAATTAAAACTGTTTATCCATAGAATGTACTGAAAAGTTTTCGTAAAACTGGTCCGATCTAGGTAAAGCCACCGGCACACAATGAGGAACTGCCTGATTAAAAGTGCCACGCGAGGCTGTTTGCTCAGGCAGTTCATCGTGTGCGGGCAAAGTCTCTCGAGTCGTAGCGCCAAATATATGTCGTATTTGATATTATAACGTCTCGCGAGCAAAAGACGCAACGTGTGCGGGTGTCTTGACTAATTATCTCAGCCAATGTCGCGGATATCATTACATGTTATTAAATGGCACAACCATGTATTAGATTACACCCACTCTCCCTTTTATTCCATTCTATGTCTCGTAATGATATCTGAGTTCTTCGGATGACATCCATATAGACAGTGTATATTTATTCTACAGGGAACGTCCATGTATCAAGACGTAACTCGGGGAGCCGCTGTAGCTGTGTCCTGTCAAATGAATGGAGGCAAAGCTTACATCAGATTGGTAATGCATGCAGTTGTAGTTAACGTTGCGAATCACCACACTAGGGCATTTGTATATATATTTATATACGGTATAGCATAACGATCTGAGAGCGAGAGAGAGAGAGGGAGAGGGGAGAGAGAGAGAGGGAGAGAGAGAGAGTGAGAAAGAGAGAAGAGGACAATGAAAGGCAGATAGAGAGAGAAGAGGAGAGTGAGAGAGAGTGAGAGAGAAGAGGAGAGTGAAAGAGAGATAGAGAGGGGAGAGAGTTATGTAACACATAACTTACCGTTCCTCCTTACATATTTAGCACCTGTCTACACGGTAAGTTTCCTTATGAAACGGTTATGAAACAACAGGTCTCATGAGAAGGACTTACCGTCTAGGCACTCGATAATTTATGTAAGATAGACTCACATTCTCGCGGTACTTAATTCCGGTCAGGACTCACTTCATGTGGTGCCCTGGCACACATCTAGAAGGAAACTTGCGCAAACATCCAACCAATGAAATATTTTTTTCCCCGATAAATCTATCCAATTAAATAGATTGTAATCACTGTTCTATTTATAACTCCTAAACTGTTTGCGCAAGTTTCTCTCTAGATGTGTGTGTGTGTGTGTGTGTGAGAGAGAGAGAGAGAGAGAGAGAGAGAGATATATGGATGGATGTATTTCAATAATCATTTACTGAGTGGGTTCTGTATTGTCGCTACTCATAATATGTGTGACAATTGCAAGCTAATGCCTTCATTGTGTTCAGAGTGGAAGACTCACGCTGAGTGACAACAAGGTGTATTCAATTGAACCTGCTGCCGGACAGAGCACAGACAGTTCTCAACACGTAGTAACACATCGACGGGCACCTGCTCATAGTTCAGGTAGGTATCTACACCAATCATTGGAATACCAGTTGTTCATAATCCATATACTGTAAATCATGAAATTAATGCGTCACTAATTTAATGCGACCTCAAGCTTTTAGACATAAATGCGACAA
>JAUTBT010049069.1:0-16119 GCA_032361225.1 Lepetodrilus schrolli | reverse complement strand
CAGCACGGGAAAAACATGTTTAAGCATTATTGTGGGATGCTTGATGTTCGGAGTGGCCTAAATGTGTTGTGGTGACTGTTTTCATTAGTCCATAGTTCGGGAACAATGATATGATACCTGACAACTGTCTAATTTAACAAATCATATTTGTATTTCATATTAAAAGGTGTGAAGTTTTTATTTTGACTCAGTATATATATCCAGTGTGTAATGCATCAGGATATAAAGTAGTGATGTCGATTGTGACTTAACACAGCCAGGAAGTTGTCCAACGGGTAACGTAAGTGACAGTCATATTATATTGAAATACATATTGAATTGGGCGCATAAGTGGGTCAAGTTACATTTTTAGACGTATCCGGGTTAAAGACACCGAACCTGGTCTTAGCGTCCATACACTGTTTTATTGGTGTTTTGCCATCGTCAACGTGTTTAGAATGAGATTCCGAGTGGTGCCACTTTGGCATCATTATGCTCTTTTTTTTAAAGGCTTAATTCGGAACGTCCGCCATTATGAGGTTTACCTGTATTTTCTCAAAACAGCATTCTTAGGTTATTTAAACACTTTACTTTGGAGGGAAACAACATGTTTTCATAGTCGGGGAATCCACTGGTACAAATAGAATTATGCTTTTTTTAAAAATGCTAAATTCAAAATGGCCGCCATCAACGAATGCATCATTTCATAATTTAATTTCTAGACTACGTAGAGACGTGCTTTTGGTGGCAAACAATATATTTTCATAGTCATGGATCTGGTACACATAGAATTAATGTATCAGTACTTACTTATATTCAAATCAAATATATGCTTAATTCCTTAAACATGGGTGCTGTTGTAGAAAACTGTCGGTTCAAAATCTTGGGATATTAGTGATTATTTGGTGGCCTAATCTTAACTGTCATGTATAGGGAATCCATTAGTAACATGTTAACATTCGTCTTTAATTCTATCACAATGTCCAAATTATTGGATGATTTTAAAGGGCATACTATATAGTTACTTATGGACAACATTGGAGCTAAAGGTGCAACATTTATATTCATTTGGCTTTATGGTCAAAGTTTCTTTGCACTGCTCCACTGCAAGGAAATATCCTTGAGATTCCTAAACAGATTTCGACCAACACACACCTAATAAAATGCTATCGGTTTTCTAGTAATTACATCAACTATCACTAAAAACAAATACAAGAACATGTCAGTGATACTGTGAATGAAGATCTTTTGTACATAATTATGATCATCGTTCTGGCTGTCAATATGCGCCGCATGAATGTTACTGTTGTGGTAGTTTCCATGACATCCACACAGCATGAAACATGACAATAAATAGTCACACCCATTGTCGGTCGGAACATCGTTATTAATTAATGAAAATACATCCATTGTGCAGGGCAGATATGATCATGAAGACCAAAAGCTTTTGTCATGTTATCCTAGGAAAATCCGTAAATAGTATCGTGCTCTTAAATCTTTAAATGACAAACATTCAAATATAAAATGGAATTCATTTTCAACGTATTGATAACCGTATTTGCTACGACAGCAACACATATCATACTCTCCGCTAACATCTACCCATCTGTTTATAATTGAATTATAACAGCTGCACCTATATTTTGCTAATGCATGTTTAAACATAGAGCGACTATTGCTTTTTAAATATAATTAAACATTTAACACAGATGTATAGGTGGAATATGCATATAATCTAGAATTTAAAGAAATACTTGAATGTCAATTTTGAATATCATTGTCAATTACGTCCGTTTTCTTGGCATATCATAATAGGTGTGCTACAGGTGAAAACTGACACTGGCCTGATAATTTATTGACATATATTCACTTTAAATAAGTTCGGGTGCTGGCTGATCTTCGCAAGTTTCATCCAGGGCAAGGTTCGAAATATCAAGCTCTGGCTCAAACAAATAAAGCTGTGTAACACCAGTGAATGCTTCTTCGTCGACATCGCTATTTAAAACATCCGCTTATTCAAGAAAGTAATCGCTGTCAGAATGGGAAGCAGACACTGTTGTTACTGTTGTGACGTCTGCGATGTTTTCTCTGATCGCTAGGTCGCGCTAGTATGTTTTCTCAGAAGCAACGGGGCATGACTTTATATAGCTTAGACGATATCATTGGGAAATTGTGAGATGACCAAGTTATTTCGTTTAACATAAAGATTTTGCAATAAAAATATGCCTTTAAGTTCCATCTAAAAACAGTTCTCTTTAAGTGAGCATATAACTGCACTGTTGAGCAAACATTACCTGGATAATGGCGCTATATAAATCAATACCTGGATAATAGCGCTATATAAATCATGTAACTTAACTAACTTAAGTAGGCGTTCTATAGACTTATATTTATTTCAATTATAAAAATACCGGGATCACACTGCTCTATTTTATAACGTGCATTTTGATTGGTAGAAATATTATCAATATTACGTCTCTCTCGGATCTCTCCGACATTAAAATTGTACGTACCACTACAGATAACTAAAACCTGACAGCTACTCAACAGCTTTGTAGATATTTATTGCCCTACAGGTTTCACAATGAAGTAGATTTCTAGAGACATGTTTTTAAACTAATGTATTACCTACATGACGTAATATCTACTTGATTCTGATATCGTCACAGTCTGGTACGCATAAAGCTTGGTTGTATTTATTTCCAGGTCGTAATGCACATAGTATAATATCGCCGTCAGGCCTATCTCTATCTGTAACCATGTTTTAAACATCCCATTTCTTACACTCCTTCGTCGCGTATGGGTGAAAGATTCCCGCATTGACGTAAAACAATAATTCTCTCACTCACTCTTAGCCTCTTACATTTCCCCAGTTGTTATAGTCAGTCAAGGTAGTAATTAAGCAATTAAGCATTAATTAAATATGTCAGTCCATAAAATTAGGGTTTAATTAGTTGATCCAAGATTCGTATAGTGTGATTATTATGACGAGGATGTGATCTCCTCGCTACCTGACATCACAGTCTTACAGCGCAATTTAACAAAGAATGATAATTATAGATATGTTGGCATGGAATGGAATGATATCCTTGACGAAGGAACATATTTCTGTTTAAGCAATGGCCAGCAGTCAAATATGGAACCAGGCCAAATTGGACAAGTTTGCAAACACCTTGCAGGTCAAATGGATGATCAAGGACAACATGGAGTCTGAACTGAAGTACTCTGTAGTCATGACTTTGACAAACAGAGCAGATGAAGCGTGGAGCAGGAATGGCCAGTGGATAATGTACATCAGCTCTATCAGTATGATTGAGCCCGACATCCTGCCTAGACCGGAAGGAGTTGTCCTCGAAGGTCAAGGGATCAATGTCACACACCTCCAGGGATCACACTTCCGGTTAGAACCTACAAATGACTTCATTGATCTTCCACCTGGCGGGAGTAGAAAAATAAAGTTCTATCTGAAATACTGGGAGGTTTCTAGAATCAACGTTATGCCCAATTTTTATCTTGACGTCCAAGGGAGGCAACCGCGTGTGATACAGAGCACTGTAGGAGAAGAGTTGTCCTTTGTGGAGCCTCTGACCAAACCACAGCAAGTCAAGCGATATGCCAATGACAGATATTCTCCATTCACTGTCCAGGAGAGATACAGGCGGAATGACGCGAGTGGCCCGACTGAGGACGAAGACATCCGAGTGATACCGAAACCTCTGCACATGACAGTCAATAAGGCATCCACAATTACAGTAGACACTCGGACTTGGAAGGTCATTGCTGCTAGCACTTTGGTTAGTGAAGCTAACTTCTTAAACAGTGAGTAGAGCACAGTGCTCCAACACGTCTACATTCATTGCTTCACCGTAACGGATATACCAAGCTAGAATGTGTACGTGATAAATATACAAATTAATGAAAGTATGTCAAAATATATCCACCATTGAATTTACTGTAATATTCCGTTGAGACAACTGCTAAAAGACGAAGAGACCTGACCAAAAGAAATATATGTTGTGTCCCTTGTAGCATTTTAATGTAACATTTATCCAATGCTTTCCAGAACTTACGAACATGTCTGTTGTGGAGACTGACCCCAAAAAGGACGTCATTCGCCTGCGTCTGGGTCACGTGATTGTGAGTGAAGGAGGTCTCCCCAACAGTCTTGACAACTATCAGCTGACAGTTGACCCGACAACCAGAGTAGTGGACATCACGGGCAAGGGTCGGTCTGGAGTTTTCTATGGAGTTCAGACCCTCCTCAGTCTTCTGGCACAGGACAACAACGTCCTACACGGCATGGAAGTCACCGACTCCCCCAGATACGAATATAGGTATGATGTAGGCCTATATGGTGCTGTTCTGAAAGTTTGTTACCGCCCACTTGTCAGATATTAATATATATTGTACTAGTTGTACTATGAAATGTCAGACATGAAACTAAAACAGACTCTAATAAATCAAGTTCAGTAACTAGACTTGTAATATGAACATCTGATATTTCCAAAAGCCGAGGTGTAGCAGGATTTAAACCGCTGCTCGTATACATCTGTTCTCACGGTCTGTTTTCACGATACTTTCTCACGGTATCTGTGGCCACTCTTTTTCCTCCAGAGGACTGCACTTTGATGTAGCCAGGAACTTCCACGGTAAGGACGAGGTATTGCGGTTGCTAGAGAACATGGCCTTCTATAAACTGAATAGACTTCATTTACATCTCTCCGACGACGAGGGCTGGAGACTGGAGATTCCTGGGCTCGGGGAACTGACAGAGGTACTGTACTGAGGGAATGCTGGTGATCGGTTCTATTATATCAGCTCCAGTTGTTAGAGGAAACACTAAGCCGAAATTTGACGAGATTATTTGATACAGTGTTGGTTTGTTTCATGTCCTGTACATGCAGGATAGCGTACATTTGGTACACATTTTGTAAACCTATTCCTATTTTGTGTACAAATATGGTGCCATGTACTTGCACTGTGACATCCGATTAATGATTACAGCGTAATTGATTTGTAGAATAGTCAAGGTTAAAGGCAATATCTCCATGTAAATATCACACAATCTCAGGCAAGCAGTAGTTGGGGCTTAATATACACAAACATCGGTATGTATGTGTTTTAATTACAATATTATTCAGGTCGGAGGGAAACGATGCCACGATCCAACAGAAGAAACGTGTATTTACCCTCAAATTGGGTCTGGTCCGGATACCACTACTTCCGGCTCAGGCTTCTACACTAAAGGAGAGTACAGGGCTATTTTAGAGAAAGCTAACAGGCTTCACATACAAGTCATCCCAGAACTGGACATGCCAGGCCACGCCAGAGCCGCCATCAAAGCCATGGAGGCACGCTACAGACGATTCAGAGATACCAGTCAGAAGGAAGCTGGACAGATGTACAGGCTGGTGGAAGAGGGAGATAACTCTCGCTACATCACGCCACAGATGTTCACGGATAATGCCATGAACCCCTGCATGGAGTCTACCTATACGTGAGTAGCGGAGGTCACTCACATAATTGTCTAAACGGGTTTGTTGATAATACCAGTAGCAGAATTAGTCCTGGGAACTACTGTACGAATCAGCGTAGTTATTAGATAACCTAAAGGCCAACCATATCGCCAAACTCTCTCGACCCACTATGGCTAATCGTTAACTCGGTTCCGAGGGCATCGGGGGCGTCCCATGAGATACTTTCTGCGTTTGTATTCCCACATTTTACAACCGATAGTTAATGGAACACTAAATACTTCCTGTTACCGTAGATTCATCGACCACGTGATCCGCGAGGTTGATGCAATGCATCAGGACATTCAACCACTGGACATCTACCACTTTGGCGGAGACGAGGTAGGACGTGGTGCCTGGGTTAACTCCACCATCTGTCGGAACATGTTCAAAACTGGCAACGTAGCCACACAAGCCAAGCAGTACTTCTTTTCCCGTTTGTCAAACCTGACCGCCATTAGAAATCTGGACATGGCTGCGTGGGAGGACGGTCTGGTTGGAGAGGGGAGTAAAGTGTTTGACAGGAGTCTGTCCAAGAACAAACAGATGTATGCCTACGTCTGGCAGAATATCTGGGAGTGGAACGCTGCAGGAAGAGCTTACGACATGGCCAACAAGGGGTATAAGGTGAGGAGATGTCCAGCTAAGCTGAAACAAAGGCCCTGCCAGGAACAGATGAATTTGTTATGAATACATGTAGATGGGAGGGTGTGGAACGCGTTCGTGGGCGAATATCATGTGAGGACGTGTCAGATAGATGAGGGTCGTTTTAGAGGGAGAGGGACAATGGCGAGGACGAAGAGATACATTTGTACAGGCTTGATGAATTTTAAGAATTGTACACACCCCTCGGGAAGTTTACGAAATATGCACACACCCCTAGAGAATTTCATCTGCATTGAATACGGTGTCTATTGCTGTTACAGGTCATCATGTCTCATGCCACACATCTGTACTTCGACCACCCGTACGAGCCCGACCCCGAGGAGAGGGGGTACTACTGGGCCACAAGGTTTACAGACGCCAAGAAGACCTTCCGCTTCACCCCTGACAACCTGTATAGCCTGATTGACGTCACACGGTCCGGCGCGCCGATCACAAAGAAGGAGGCCTGCGGGGAAGGGAATGAGGGGTGTCCAGATTTGAAGAAACCCGAAAATATTGCCGGTATTTGAACATTCTCGAGAAGAGTATTACGTTATGCACAATTGCGTTGGTTATCATTAATATACATGTAAGAGCGAAGTGTTTGAGTGTCAGGTGTTGCCTAAAATCGGGTTTTGTAGATGAATAATGTTGTTTATGTATGCAGTGGGCTGTTGCTGGGCGAATTTGTTCAAATTTGTGGATGAGTAGGTTTGAGTGAGGTGGTGCTATTCTACCTGTTATACGATTTTAATGTTGGTACTATGTGTAATTCGTGAAACTGCCTGGCTGCTTGCAGCGTACAATGATACAGTACATATATTCCTCAGGTATGACAGCATGCTTATGGAGTGAGACGTCAAGAACTCGGGATCACGTGGACTCACGGCTCTTCCCCCGCCTCCTTTCATTGGCTGAGAGGGCGTGGCACAAAGCATCTTGGGAAGATGACAGTCACACCGAGGCTGGAATGGCGGCCATGAAAGCTGACTGGGATTCGTTTGCGAGACTACTTGGGTCAACGGAACTTCGACGTCTAGATGCCCGGGGTGTCAAGTATCGGATTCCTCTACCTGGAGCAAGGTGATTAGTGATGGTCATGATAATGTTAACGAAGTCTAAACAGCCGTTACAATAAAACATGATGTCCTTCCATAAAGCTCTCACATCCTCTTAGTGACGATCTCGTGTCTATCTATGTATCCATTAATTGTAAGCAATCGACTACTAGTATATGTCAGGAGACAAGTGGAAGTAGTTGTATGAACAGAAATGGGCATTTTACTTTTCGTAGAGAGGAGAAGGGTTTTCTGACAGTGACCTCTACCTATCCAGGACTATCAATTGAACACAGCAAAGACGACGGTGTCACGTGGTTTACAGACTATCATAATGTCCTGGTACGACCGGCAGACACCATATTGCTCCGAACAAGGTACGTGGGAACACGATAAACAGATATCTCTACTGCTGCCCACAGAAGTGTCAACATTTACTATTTGAAGATAATATTTACGAATGCGAAGGTCTGGTTACGACGTTACCGTTGCCATTTTAATACTTTAATACTACGATTTTACATGTGTCGCCTAACTCGATGGATATATAGTGTATAGACCTTGTACAATATACAAAGACGTTATTGTGAACCACGTGGCAATGGGAAGGGGGTGGGGAGAGAGAGAGAGAGAGAGAGAGAGAGAGAGAGAGAGAGAGAGAGAGAGAGTTAAAGAGAGAGATATGATTGTGTAACAAGAAAGTAACAGTAAATGTTATATCCGCCTGTCTGTTACAGAAGTGCTGATCTCACTCGTCTAAGTCGTGTTGTTAAACTGCATGGAGGTAAGTTAACTGCTTACAGTGTCTTATAATAACTTCTCCAGTGTAATCCTTTCCATACGCATCATATAGCGTGATGTCAGAATAGGTTCCCGTGCGAGTTACCTCCCATCCTTCAGTAAATATATCTGTTGAGACCTTAGTTCAATTAAATTGCCAATTGTGCCTCCTGAAGTGTTATTGTTTTCTCTATTTTTGACCCTGCGTTTGAAACGTATTGATATATTAAGTATCTGTTGATCTCTTTAACACACATTCACAATTGCAAGTCAGCAAATGGTGTCTATGATATGACTATTATATAATATATTATGTTCATGAAGGTACATAAGTTATGTTAATTCTCGTTACAGTCGAAGCCTTACCGTTAGTTGTTCAGTCCACGCTGGACTACATGGCTGACAACGTTGTTGTTCGATTTGCTGTCGAGGATAACTTTCAAGATGGCGCATCAACATATCTCGCTGCTATCAATTTAGAAAACATTGGAAAACGAGACGTTGAAGCAGGGAATTGGGGGATATATTTCTTTAGTATATACGCCATACCCTCAGAGCAGTTATCGCTGTATCGAAACCATGTGACCATAACACAAGTGAAGGGGGGTTTGTTAAAGATCGAGCCAACCCAGGGATTCGAACCTTTGAAGGCTGGTGGTACTCGTAAGCTGACCTTCCAGATCAAGAACTGGTCAGTGTCTCGGTCAGATGTGATGCCCAACTGGTACGTGTGGTCAGAGGGACTGCAGGCGAGAACCATCGCCAGCACAGTGGGGCCGGAAGTAGACTTCGTGGATGATTTCAATACGGTCAACAAATGGAAACGCTACAATCTGTCCTGGCTTCAAGATAGGTATATACTAGTCTAGAAATCCACACGTCTATCTCATCATATGTACTTAGCCATGTAGCGCATAGCAGAGGTATTATGGAGACGAAGCAACTCTGTCTAGGTATATGCATGCATGCAGCTAGCAATTCCGAGCACTACTCAACATATTACGAAATACCTTAATGTGCTTCATTGTTATAGCAGACAGTAGAGAACATGTTTTAATATTAGTATCTAGTAGGGCAGTATTCGATCGTTGTAAATGTTATATACATGGCTATGTAAGTGTCTAATGTTGATACAGTGCAATGGTCTTTACGCCAAACATCGTAAACGAAAACAGTATGATTCATACAATGTGAACAATTTCAGAACAAATTAGTGTCCAGCTTTATTTTGCCAGTGTGCTGTGTTGCTGTGTTGCGGCGTGTAGGCGTGTACTTTGATGGGTGTGTTGCAGATACGACCCTTACTCTGTTGCGCGCCGCTTCATGATGGCAAAACCGCTAACGGAAAAGACAGCACCGAGTCCCATAATACCAACACCAGTAACCATGGTAACGGACGCCGAAAATACACTGGATCTTGCTTTTCTGACGGTAGTTGTGACGCATATCGACTTTGAATTGGAAGCTAAATATCTAACAGGTAAAGTAGTTTAGTCCTCTCAGCCATGGCATAACGATGTGGCTTATGTAATATTTGTGGTGTTTCGAACTCGTTCTATCATTAATTGGTATTTATGTCTTTTGGTACAAGTCAGCTCCATTCTTAAAAAGAATACATTACAATAAAGAAAAAGAAGTAAATTATACAGTATGCATATTTTAGGGGCGCTTCAAGCAGCGGGTTACAGCATCACTCTCAACATAAGTTCAAGCCCTCCTACTTCACGGTACATCCAGTTATCCTTCAGAGACCCGCGTGTTCCCATAGACGGCAAGATATCCACATCTCCTGATGCATACTCGGTGGTGGTTAACACAGACAAAGATTACATACGCATATGGGCGACCACGCGCAGTGGGATATTCTACGGAATCCAATCTCTCCTGGCCCTGACTGGGAAAGCGTACAGGGACGGGACGCTTCCTAAGACAACCATTGAGGACGCACCCAGGTTCCAGTACAGAGGCATGCATCTGGACGTCAGTCGGAACTTTCACAGTAAGGAGACGGTGATGAAGCTGCTGGAGGGGATGGCAATGTACAAACTCAACAAGTTCCACTTCCACCTGTCTGACGACGAGGGCTGGAGGATCGAGATCCCAGGTCTGGAGGAGCTCACTCAGGTAGGGGCGTACAGACATCACTGAACATAGCAACAGTACTGTTCTGTGTAGTAGACTATGAACCGTCTCATTAAGCTCTCGTGTTGAATGCATGTTGATACCTAAGAGCACTAGTCCCTTAGCGGATACGACTCTCGGGATTTATAGTATTTGAATATAACTCTGAATGAGTTCTGTTACAGATCGGCGGCTACAGATGTCACGACGTGAACGAGGAAAAGTGCATTATATCACAGCTGGGGTCTGGTCCTGATACAAGCACTTCCGGTTCTGGTTTTTACACAGTTAAAGACTACGAGGAAATCTTGAGATTTGCTACAGCCCGCCATATTGAAGTCATACCGGAAATAGACTCTCCCGGACATGCGCATGCAGCTATATCAGCGATGTTGGCCAGGCGCCGACGTTTGTTAGACGTTGGAGACTTGGCCAATGCTGACACCTACAATTTAGTTGATATTAACGATACATCAGAGTATCTGTCTATACAACTATTCAGAAACAATGCAATTAATCCCTGCATACCGTCCACTTACACATTCATCAGGCGTATAGTCGATCAATTTGTCCAAATGCACAGAGATATAAGTCCACTAAAAACATTTCATTTTGGAGGGGACGAGGTTGCCAAAGGGGCCTGGCTTAAATCCCCTGAATGTCAATCACTTCTTGCTGCCAACGTATCCTTGAAGGAATACTTTACCCAACATGTTTCCAACATGACATCACAGAGCGGTCTAAACCTAGCGGGATGGGAGGACGGCCTTATGGAATCAGTGTTCCAGCCCTTCAACAGAAGCCTGCTGAGCAACTCTCAGGTGTTCGCGTATGCCTGGGACAACGTATGGGAATGGGGCGTAGCTTCACGGGCGTATCAGCTGGCCAACTCCGGGTATAAGGTACGCTATGGGAAACGGGTTAAACAATCGACAGCGTTTTCGTTAAACTTTAGGCAGTAACTACATCAGGGCGTCTTAACAGGCGGGCTGAACTGTGTGAAATATTATTGATGTTGAACAGTGTTCAGTGGATTCGGAATAGCCGCGAATGAATGAAAGCATAATTGGGTCACAAGGATTATGCGGTTAAGACAATTGGGTTGGGGTCTATGTTGGAACTCATAACTGATGTACATTTACTCTGAGTACTAAGATGATCGCACATGAAGCAGTACATTCTCGCCGGTTGTTTACTTCCAGGTAGTTCTAGCTCACGCCACCCACCTCTACTTCGACCACCCGTATGAACCAGACCCGGAAGAGCGGGGGTACTATTGGGCAGCCCGGTACATCGACACCAAGAAGACATTCGGGTACATGCCAGACACCCTGTATGATAACGTGGACGTCAGACGTAACGGAGACCACATGACTAAGATAGAGCTTTGCGGGGCGAACGGGAGTAAATGTCCGCCACTGAAGAACCCGGACAATGTTGTAGGTATGTGTCAGCGAAGTATCCTTGCTTAGATAATGTGATGTCTGTATAAATCAACCTATTGTGAAATTAACATATTCCATTTTAATTCCTTGTTCTAACTATTGTGAAGTAGAGAACACCATTTCGCTGTACTAATATATAACTCATATATGTCGCGTGTAAAGCAACATGCATGAATACAGTAGAATCTATTACGGTTTTACAAATAATATACATAGTGTATTAACGAGATGCACGGGTATTCTGCTGCATACTTATATCAGCTTGTTTCCAAAGGTATGCAAGGTCACCTGTGGACGGAAACTAGTCGCACAGCGGACCACGTCTTCTACATGATATTCCCGCGACTCCTGGCGCTAGCAGAGCGGGCCTGGCACAAGGCAGACTGGGAGAGTATGCTAAGCGACCCAGATAAACAGGCCGAGCTTAGGCAGAAGGACTGGATCAACTTCGCCAACACCCTCGGGCAGCAAGAGTTCCCTGCCCTTGACAGAATGAACATATCTTACAGGGTTCCTCCGCCTGGGGCAAGGTTTGTTGGACTATTTTTCTTGTAATAATTGTACTGTTTCACGATTTAATTATGTATATACATTATCCGTACGTTTATATACGCACACTATCATTTACTTGCATGCAGATGAATCTGTATTGATAAACATTCACTTCCATCGTTACACGCCTACCGTTCATCTCTAATACACAAGCACTATCACTGCAACACAACTCTAAACCTCCAAAGAATTACCTCACGCATGCATAGGCATCAATTCGTTATTAGTGTCTATATATTTGCTGCAGAATACACTGACGTTTATTCAGACATCCGTGTGATTGCATCTTGTAGCTTTTACGGGAAAGATCTGGTCGTGTTATCGCCGTTTCCTGGCCTCTACTGGGACGTCAGCACAGACGAAGGGAAGTCGTGGAGGCCCGGATCTCCTGACATGACCTTCAGCAGCAAATATATCCAGCTTGCATTAAAGTAAGGACCACCAGGCTCTGAACCATACAGTTGGTACTGTAGCTGTCTGGATAGTCTGGATAGTCGATACACTATCGGAAAACTCAATGCACTGTTTGTCTGTATAGGAAATACATTGTCTGATTAGTCAATACACTGCAGACGGATATTTGTCGAACTTAAGTGTAAAACATATCCCGGTCTAATTTTAAGAAGATTTTCTTCGTTATTTTGATGGCAATTGAGCTGTGCAATAATGTTGTCCTCTGTTGTCTCAACGTCACGGTCCTGTTCACAACTACCCCAATACTCATACACACTGGTTTATTTTATGTATCATCTACTATGTAAACACTTGTGAGTAATCTGGATGGAAATATTTTACATAAATGAGCCGGTGTCACTCTCCTACAGGTCTGCTGATGGCAAGAGACGAAGCAGAGCCATAAGGATGAGGGTTCCATACTCACGCGGCCATGTTCCTACTGCTGCTGCTCCGGTGACGTCATTCAGTACCTCCCTGATGTCCATACTTGTCTTGTCCATATCCGTGTCGTTCTTGTCCATATCTTTGTCCTCACTATGTGACGTGCACTGAGTATGACGGAGGTGTTTCATTACCTGTTCGGGACATGAGGGAGCATGGCACAGTTTTACATTATCAACGGTGGCCAAGTAGTTCCTCTAAAAAGTAAATTTTGCATGTGTTCCATTGTCTGTGCCCTAGTGTCTTTGTATGTTAAGTAATATGAATGGTAATTTGTTCCAAATGAAGTGTGTTCCATGCAGTTTTATTAGAATCTAAATATATATCACTACACATGTATGGCAGGAAGGTGTATGCATCAGCAATGTGAGGTTAATCTGTCACTTTCTGGTGCATTGCAGACATGTGAGTTATTGATGACCCTTGCTTGTCTCTCACTGCATTTTGCCAATTTGTGGCGTTATTGACCCCCTAATTTTCGCTGTTAATATTCATATCTGAGCCTTTCTGTACGTGGATGTAAAGCTAGTTCATGTTGATCGAATAGTTTAGCATCAGCAGCCTCTCGAACCAAACTGATTTAAATGATAAATGATAGTGGGGAACATCTCTAGTATGCCCCCTGTGATTGGTCATCGATAGATCGTTGCTGACAGTTATCTGCCACTGAAATCGTCCAAACGACATTAATACAAAACCGGACCCAAATCCCAGCAATCTAATTGGCTCACGTGACCCAATACAATATTTTCCTAACATTTTACCCAAACACTAACACGTGAGCAAATCATATTGTTGGGAATTGGGTCCGGGTCCGGGGAATAGATCATAACTCTGGGTCCTGGTCGTGTTCCGAGGTCCGGGTCTGGGGAACATACCCCACCGCCAAAGTGAAGTATATATATATATATATATTATACCAGGTGTCAAAGTCGACTACGCCGTGATAGCCGTACATGACCGATAGGCTGAGCGCTTCAACTAAAACTGGTTTTTCAAGTAGCTTTCCCCCATAATCACGATATTCCATCCACGATCTGTTAAAAGAGAAATACAACAGGAACTTACATGTGGGTAATCTTAAACTTAAAACGCCATTTTCTCAAAACCAGTGTAGTGGGAGATAAATATAATATTTTCAGGCGACATTATGTCGACATACACGTCCTAGAAAACATATAAATACGTTAGGGACCTGAGCAGAATGTCGAAAATGTGACAAAAATGGTATGAATTTAAAGGCTGGCAAGTAATGTTACGACGCATGTCACTCAAATTTGGTACAGTGTACCCTACCAAATCCAAACTTCCAACTTCGTAGATGGCCGAATACAAGTTATGTATATGTAACCTATTACTATTTCAACTTGACACTTTTGCTAAATTAGTGGAGAGGTACCGTTCTGTTATATAATATCGATTTACATATCCAAGCACCAATAACAATTGGTTTGCATGGCAATTGTCCATGTTCAAGATCAAATTTTATATGGGGCATTGTGAACAAAACATTGAGTTGAGGATGAAATCGTATTCAAAATAATGTTTCTTAATCTTGAGGCCCTGCCTTTAACCAATGCATGCTTCGATTAAAGGATTTATGATATTTATGATCACAGGATAAACACATCAATTTACCTTTGGCCACAGTGAGTCATGTACAGCACAGTGTTGAGGAAACAGGCCATATCCGTATCTACACAGTTTTTCTTCCTCTTTATAATTGTTTTATGTGGTTGATGTCGGTTGTGTATATCATGAGTCATGACTCGACCTCTTATCCCGTAAAATATAATAAAATCTGAAACATATAGAGTCAATTTCACGAAGAACGGAATTTCTTGTCAACCTACAATTCTACATGTGTGTTCGTTATATATGAACTATTTAATGTTTACAAAACATATAAATACATTAAAAATACTCCAAATCAAAATAATTTTAAATTTTTTTTCGTCTAAAATGTTATTTTGAGCCATGTTTCAGCGGCCATAAAATACAAAAACATCTCGTCCCAGGGTGACCGTCACTTCATATTTGTTTATGATATTGCCCTTTTCTTTTACATATTTGTATGTGATTTAATAGCTTGATGTAGTTGATAAGTAATTTATAACCTTCCATATAGACCAATTGCCTTTTTAAAAGATAAGATTTGATGACCAGGAACCTGGGTAAATAAATGCTTTAGGTTTGGCGATGAATAAAACCTCGGGCACTTAGTCTGAAAAGTCCACACAGTCAAGCAAAATATGCTTGATCGTTATGTCATCGTCACAACTAATGTGTAAAAGAAATGCATAATTCATGTTTTGTTTTATTTTCAATTTAAAGCAGTTGCAAGTGAAGTCTATGGATTCGTAGTGTCCAAACTGTTACCAGGTTTTGAGGCACAGAACTCAAACATTATTTCTGTGCCTTAAAGCAGGATTTAGGTTAGATGTTTGTTGCCATTTCCATTTTGAAAGTCAAAGGTGCATTGATTTAAATGAGAATTTCGTTATCGATTTCCAAACTGTTACTGTCCAAACTGTTACGGTAACAGTATGGACACTTTCTTTTATTGCATTTTTTATTTGACAAACAAAGAAAATATAGTTATTCTGGTATTTAAATAACTTTGAGATATTTATCTTAAAATAATGGTAAAATAAAAAGAAAGAAAAAGGTTCATTTGAAAGCCCCAATGGAGCTATTTCCATGGTAACATACAAACAAATTAGGGACTGGCATGTAAAACCGATAATTGACCATATATCACTCCATTTTTTAGATAGAGATGTACGTGGAATTGGTACCAAAATGGAGCTTATGTATTGTGCATTAATATTTGATATGCTATATCGTAGTTACTTTATTTGTATATTCATTAATTATTTAAATTAAATAACCTATTTGTTGCGCACAATGGCCATTTCACATGAGTGAGTGAGAGTGGTTTATTGTTTTACGTCACAGCGGGAATCTTTCACCCATACGTGACGATGATTTAATCAACTATACAATATTAATGGGTTAAAATGAAATGCAGCATGAAAACCATGCCAAAAAAGTTTGATTAAAAGTGAAATATATGATTGAACAAATGGAATGATGAAATTGAATTGGAATAAATAGTGTGAATACAAT
>JAUTBT010049058.1:0-15000 GCA_032361225.1 Lepetodrilus schrolli | reverse complement strand
ATCAATTACTTCTCCCTAGTGTATGGCATCTTTAATCATACTTTCACCAGAAGATTTTGGCTGCTTCATAGATAGGACATTTACAGAATAGACCCTTACAGAGAGGGACTTGTCGAATACTGGTCGGTTTGCAATAACGGAACATTGATTGAATGATGATGTGCATGATAGACTTCACTTCCACTGACGTAGACCATCAACATGTACCTGTTTTGTCTGATATAAAGTACGAACATACCCTAGTCACTGATATACCTTGTCCCATTATGCGCATTTTAATATTGTAGTACATGCTTTTTAAACGGTTAGACAATTTCAACAAGCTGATCATGAAAATGCACATCTGTAATCTTTAGACCATATGTCAGGAAACCTGTTAACGAATTGGGATTTTTAAATCAACATACCTCGAGTGATGCATTTACTTTCTCCTGTGTTAAAATGTTTTTCAAAGGAAAATTAACATGAGATCTTTTTCGAAAGAATCTGAAAACACATATTTTCATAGCTGCATATATGCATTGAACTAGACTCATTCTGCATTTCGTTTAAAGTCATAGTGTAAAGCGCTTGGGAACAGCATAGCTGAAGCTCGGCTGTCTATAAATAGATTAGATTAGATTAATTGTTCCTGTTGCCTGACCATTGCACAGTGGGAGCATAGAGTTATTATCTCTCCGACAATGGTGCCAACTGTCATATATCTATATTCATAAAGGAATGGGAAAGGGTATATCAACTAACGCGGTAGCTAAACTAAATCAGTCGCTTTCCTAGATGTTCGTTTGAAGATGTGTCCTTGCAGAATGAGGTGGATATAAGTATGTAAATAGCAATGAAGCCAGATATATTTCTCCGACATGGGAACGATTGTGAGATAGGTGATGCACGCATATCCCTATAGCTACTTCCAATAAATTTCCGTTGTAGGCAGTCGTATGCTAATGAGTTTCCCTGTTACGTGTATTGTGTAATAGCCTATGTAAATATATCAGATAACAAAGGTAGTCACTCGGTGCATAAACATCAAACTATATAGGTCATTCAGTGGTTTGTATGTGTGTGTGTGTGTGTGTGTGTGTGTGTGTGTGTGTGTGTGTGTGTGTGTGTGTGTGTGTGGAAGTGTTGCTCTCTCTCTCGTTCTTTCTCTCTCTACCCTCTCTCTCTATCTGTCTCTCACTCTTATCTCTTGATATAGAAAACGCCAACGTGGAGGATATATAAATATGCAGTTTATTCAAACCTATACAACATCGGTAACAGACAAGTTAAATAACTTGTTTCGCTGGATACATGATAGTCGTTATACTTTGGCACCAATATTCCTGAAAGGGAAAAAGAATACATTACGGACCAAAAGAAGACGGATAATGTTTACGGATAATGTGAGTGCACGGTAATTATGGAATGTAATATTACCTATAGTGCAGCTTAACTGCATGAATATAGCTACTACGGTATATACATTTCAGAAGAAACCAAGATAACGTGCTTACCTGAAATTAGCTTAATACATTGACTTCATGTATTTGCTGTATCCGAATCCCATTCCTCCCATTCCTCCCATTCCTCCGTATCCTCCGTATCCTCCCATCAGTCCCCCCATCATCATTCCTCCTCCGTATCCTCCGATTCCTCCCATCATCATGCCTCCTCCGTATCCGAGTCCTCCCATCATTCCGTATCCTCCGTATCCTCCCATCATACCTCCATATCCTCCATATCCTCCCATCATCATGCCTCCTCCGTATCCGAGTCCTCCCATCATTCCGTATCCTCCGTAGCCTCCCATCATACCTCCGTATCCTCCCATCATACCTCCGTATCCTCCGTATCCTCCATATCCTCCCATGCCTCCGAAGAAGGGCTTGGCGTTGGCCAGAGATGCCACGAGGACGACCAGAGCAATGCACAGAACATTCATGATGCTAGTTGTGTTGTCGGCGGATTAACTGTTAATAAATTAAGTAAAATCACAGATAATTAAAAGAGAAACACTCACTATAAAGTACTCCAGCATTGAGTAGCAATATCAAGTTCAGATTGTTTGTGGGTTTTCAATATTTTTCTCAGTGATTCTTTAATGCTAAAACAATATTAGCAAAATATAATATAATGTAAACTAGTAACTGGTCATCGTTGCAATACTAGTACATAACCAAATACTTTTTGGATGGACTGACTATCTAGTTAGTAGAAGTCTGGCGGGATGCAAGACGGTCCGGGGTAGAAGGTTGAATGATGGTTGTAGTTGTAAAGGAATTTATTCGGTATACAGGTATGCGTGCCAGCCGCTGTATATATATATATATCTCTCTCTCTCTCTCGCTCTCTCTCTCTCTCTCTCGTAAATGTGAAGTGAATGTGCGAATGTGTGTGTGTGTGTGTGTGTGTGTATGTGTGTTTGTGTGTGCGCGCGCGCAAAAATAACATTTGTAGACGATTTTAGTGCTGTGTAATACATTTATTAAGTGAACTTCGATACTCATATTTCGGGAACTCGCCGACAATAGTACTGAAAAATGATTCACAAATTTCATCTCCCTGGCCGTCATACATAATGAGAGATGACGTTATGAACCTGCTCCCGCGGCGAGTCTCACCAAAAATGTGAAATATGTCCAGCGGCCAGACTGCCAAATTGAAATAATCACTGTAGCAAATAGAAATTGGGTGTATATTGTTAATTGTGGATATATTCGAACACTTTAACATTTATTTGGAATAAATTTCATTTTCCTAGGCTCTAGATATTGGAAATCGACGACCAAACTTACGTTATTTTGCTATTTGAGTGTTGTGTACTACATTTATTAAGTGCACTGCAATATTCATATTTCGAGAACTCACCGACAATAGTACTGAAAAATTATTCCAACATTTCAACTCCCTGGCCTCATACAATTTGAGAAATGACGTTATGAACATGCTCCCGCGGCGAGTTTTAATAAACTAGTAAACTATTTTAAATCCAGCGGCCAGACTGCCAAATATGAGCAATATAAAATATAAACAACAAAGATAAACAACAAAAAAAGACATTTTTGCTTGAAATAATTCTCGAATGTGTCCCCCAATGGAACTAATTAACATTTCTTAAATTCAGGGGAGGCAAATCGTTACAACATATTCGGTTAAGATTGCCTTTTACACTTGCGGGTAAGCAAGTTTTTACACTTACAGGTGATGTTATTACACTTACGGGTAGTTTTGCACTAACGGGTTGTACAGGGTAGCTCATGGAACTGGCATTACATAATATGTGTAACTATATTATGAAAAACAAATCTTAGTAAACATGTGTTTGTCGGGGAATGATCGTTGTATGAGAATATCTTGCCAATAAGCTAGGGTATATGGAAGTATGTTCCGTATATTTTATCCATGTGCATGTGTCACTTAGTGAATAGACTAAGGTAGGTGTAGGTCCGATGTCGCCAAACCTGAACTGTGGATGTCAATCTCAAATCAGGATCAAAGATCACGACGGTGTAAGTCAAAATCGATTACTGTTTAATGTAAAGTATATATTGTGACGCTTAGAAATGAGCTCAGAAGTGTTTTCACTTCTCCCCATTTTGTAACAGTAAATGTAAGTATATTATAGCGGGAACAGCAGGCATTATCAGTTCTGTAACTGTCAGACAAGATATCGACTATGTATACATTTAACCGTAAAACAGAATAGAACAGAACAGAACATAAGAAAACTGAACATAACCTTTATTCTGTTCAGACCGAAAGAAGATACATAGGTATCTTAGATACAGACAAGAGACACGGATTTGGTACAATTTTCACCACAGAGTTAAAGCAACTCTCTCATGGATATATTGCCATTTGTAATTTTTGTCTAAATAAAACAATGATAGTCCATATTGCTTTGTTGAAATTTGACGTTACTATTATGAAGATGACAAAGGGAATTCTGTCTTTCAAATCTATGTTATTGTTTATATCAGAGGGACCATTCACCGTTATACAAATTTAACTGCTGCAAGATAACTCTTATAGTATATTATTATAGAAGTATATAGTATACTAGTATACTAAATACAATATATAGTATAAAATTCTTATAGTAAGACACGTTCAAGTGGTTAATTTCCGTGCTTCAATGAATTTAATTTTATGGAAATCAATTACTTCTCCCTAGTGTATAGCGTGTTTAGTCATACTGTAACAGCTTAGTATTCTGCTACATTTTGGTGACAGATATATTCTGTGGTTGAAATAGTTCTGCTAGTCTGCGGTGGTAGATGATAACAGTGAAATATTCCTGCTTGAGTCTGCGAAAGTCTGGAGTAGTAGAAGTCTGGCGGGATGCAAGACGGTCCGGGGTAGAAGGTTGAATGATGTAGTTGTAAAGGAATTTATTCGGTATACAGGTATGCGTGCCAGCCGCTGTATCTTCTCTCTCTCTCTCTCTCTCTCTCTCATATAAATAATATGTAGTTTAGTATTGAAAATAGTTGCCCTATGATAATACTTTAACCAGAAGATTTAGGCTGTTTGACAGATAGGACATTTACAGAGTAGACGCTTATGGGGAGGGAATTGTCGAATACTGATCGGTTCACTTCCACTGACGTAGACCATCTGATACCTTGTCCCATTCTGCGCATTTTGTCATTGACAGTGTTGCAGTGATTCTTTATTAGCAAAATATTAATATAATGTAAATTAGTAACTGGTCATTGTTGGATGGACAGACTCTCTATTTAGTTATTAGTTCAGCAACGTCGATGAGCCCACCCCCACCCCCCATTTATTTAGCTCGGAATCACGGTTCTCCTACGTTTGCTTAAGTAAATTCTACTGACGACCTGAAAACGCAAAGTCATTATATTATCATGTTTGTCCCGTTGAAGGTCTAGGTCTTCTCGAAGGAATTAAGTATTCAATATAGTATTGCCATCAAGTTGACTTTTCTTACCACCGCTCTGTCTCCTTATCGTTCACTATACGTGATCATTGAACTTCTAATGTTTAAAGTCAACTTACCAGACTGATACGAGAAGAAGAATGATGTGGAGGGCCAATCTGTACGCGTATTTATACATGATTGGTGACAGGTCTGTCATCTTGTGAGTGATAAGTCATTTTTTTAATTAATATTTATTAACCCCATAATTTGGCTGAAGGCTTGTGCCCCAAATTCCTAATTACGAAGTTAAGTGCTGTAATTAAATAAATGTGAAGTGAATGTGCGAATGTATGTTTGTGTGTGTGTGTGTGTGTGTGTGTGTTAGTGTGTGTATGTGTGTGTGTGTGTGCGGTGCGTGCGTGTGAGTGTCAGTGTGCATAGACCCTCTGTGTGTGTGACGGTTTGTGTGTATGTGTGTGCGCGCACGTGTGTATGTATACATACGTGTGTGCGCGTCTGCGTGTGTGTACGCACGTGTGTATATATATATATATATATATATATATATATATATACGTATGTGTGTTCATGTGTGTGCACGTGTGAGAGTATACGCCTACAGTATGTATGTATGTGTAGTAGGGTTGGGTGTGGGGGAGGGGGTTAATGTTAATTACTTTTTAATAATAATAATAATAATAATAATAATTGTTTTCATGGAAGTTTGATGTCCTACAATTCATGTGTATCGATGTGAGTGAATACAAGTTGTAAGCAGGCGTTTTGCCCCACGCTTTAGAGCGTCTTAACGCGTATGAGACGAAAAGGCCCTTTTTTTAAATTATTTTATTTTTACATATTGTGTCGCCTTCGTTGGTTCTTTCTTCGAATGTTTGTGATATTTTTTAGCCTGAGTAGGCCTCGATGGTTTGCATCAACATTGACCTAGCTTCAACGGAAAGAGAAATCGAATTTCTTGCTTAAGGGTCCTTCTTGCCGCGTACTACCCTATCATAAAAACGCACGGTTCGTTTTCCCTAATGTTCCCTAATCGTGTAGAAAAAAATAAAATGTTATAAATATTGATGGAAATTGCGTTACGTCCTAAGTACATGAAAGGACATTATTGGCAGAAGAACAAATATATACAAGCGACATATTGTTTAGTCACACTATCAATGCCCCGATATGTCATTTTCACTGTTATGCATGTTTTGAAGCTATTTTGGTATTTATTTGAAAGAAAAATACAATTATTGCTCCAATTTTCCTCTATTGGTAATTAGTAGGTGTTATTTATTTTAAATATACCGTAATTCAAATCAATCACGAACACGGAAGCGCTATGGCGCTGTGGGGGTGATAATTGGTATACTGGACGATCGCTAACCAATAGGAAATGGCACATGCATGCTAACATTATGATAGGCCTATTACAGCGTTATATGGTGTCAATTACATTCAGATCGACCATTTTAAGTATGTATTGATTCTTGATATTTATAATTGGATATGCTTATGAAAATACATGCGCATCCATGAATGTGTGTAGGGGCCTCTAATTGGGGCGGTAAGTGGGTCACGTTTATTGTTTGAATTTCCAAGAATTACCCAGAATCTTCCAAGTTCCGGTGATAGCCAAACACGAGTACTAGGTTTTGGGTTGACTAAACTCCAGATAAAATCTTAATACGCCGGTAATACGGATCATGTGCTTAAATTTCTGTTCGGTTCAGAGATGAATCATGTTGTTCAGCATGATCCACACGTTATAGATCGCGATAGAACGTAAGGTACGTAAATAAAACAACAGCCACGCACATGTCACCGTGTAGGTTATCACCAGAATCGTTAAACCGGATATGTCTAAAAATGGAATTTGACCCACTTACGCGCGCTATTGATTTGTTAGTCTGTGTCACACCCTGTTCTCACCAAAAATACTCCTATTCAAAATATCCCCCTAGAGCAGATAATCAAGTCTAGATTACTGGAGAACAGGATAATGAATTTAAGCGGCTCCTTTCATATAAATATAACACCAATCAATATATTTTATATTAAAACTATTTACTCTCACCCTCTGAGACTATGGATAGTCCATTGATTTGTGTATGCTCGTGATGATAGGAGGGTAATTCAGACGTCAGTCGTTACTATGGCATCGTGTATTACTCACGGAACATCATACCAGTGAAGCTTTACGTACCTTTAGCCTTGGAATAGGCATTTCTATTGTGACGTGTTCACGTTTACAATGTATTGTACACACTAAGACGGGGTTTCATTAGATCTTTGTGAATGGCGAAAAGGGAACTGATATTTGATTTTAAAGTCTACATTTACCTGCGATGTTTTCTTTATGGGAATTAAATCCAAGTCGTTCTTCATATTCCATCCACCAGGTAATTGCTGCCAGCGTCTCCTGATATTCGTCAAATACTAGTATTATAATAATAATAGTAATTGTTCTTCTCTTCTTAAGTATATCCAGAAGTGTCCATAAAATGTTCAGGCAATATCCATACGAATCACACATATTCCTGCTCGTGCTTCTTCATTGTATTCGACAAGAAAATAATATATCTATCCAATATAATTATTATATTCCGTATTACAAATAATGTATTCTTTTCTCATGTATACAAGGATGTATGCACGTCGATATATTAGAATAATATATATATATATATACATGATAGATCATATAAATAATAATAGATTACGCTGTTTATAACGGAATTATACGAGCGCTTGAATTGTTTGTGATATTAATTTATAACATTTTTAATTATTATTATTTTTAGATTGGGGTTTTAAGTCGCTTTGAAGATTCTTTCACTTATATCACGACTTGTCAGTTTAGAGCAGGAGCAAACCCACAACATCCGTAGCACTGAATGTTGCAGTAAACCTGCGAGCACCGGCTTGTACTGACAAGAACAGCATTGCCACTCTACAGACATCGCATCCTATCAATATCGGGTCAGAAAGGTAACTTTCGCGAACATTGATGTTGGGCCCCCGGGGCGGGATTTGAACCTATAACCTTGGCTCCGAAGTCCAACTGCTCTACCACTGCGCTACCACCTGCCCCTTTATAACATAATTACTAATTTAATTGTTTGTGATATTACTTTATAACATAATTAATAATTTAACTGTTTGTGATATTACTTTATAACATAATTAATATTTATTAGTATGCTGAATTCACAAACAAGAATTTCCCGCATTCTTTAATTAACCCAGGAGAGTTTGGTACCACTGAACCTATCTGGCGGCGGTGGTGTTTCTGGTACTGGTTCGACTCCCGTTACCTTGGATATGTTTTGTGAGAACGGTGTAAACATCTATTTCAAAATATCAGAAGAAAGTAACCATCATTAATTCCAGAACATTTAACGTATATGAATTGGGGTTCACAGCCACTTTCAAGACTATTTCACTCATATCAAGGCTTGTCAGTTTCGTGCAGTAGGACAGCTGTAACTCCTGCAGAGCTTAATGTTGCAGTAAACCAGACCCTACCAATGATTATAGTTGTACTGTGCAGACAAACTATCCTATTATGATTGCATAGGAAATAATAACTTCCGGGAGCAATAATTCCAGGCCACTGTGGTTGGTTTCAAACTCTGGTCTCAATGTCCGCCGTTCTACCACTGTACTAATGTACAACGTGTCCATGCTAATTCAATAACCATTTAACCACAAGAAGAAACGTATTCATACACAGTATAACTTTGCCGTCATTTTTGTTATGAACTGGACCCCACGACAATTGGATTTGTTATTTAATACAGGAAATATCACGCGCGTGCTGAATAGCCTTACCAAACTTAATTAGTCGACCTAAATGAGGCAATGGCTAAAGGTCAATCGTGGATTCTTTCACATTCCTGCTAGTGACCTGGCTCTTAAAGGTATGAGTAGCACACGCTGAGATCTGATTTTAATTAAACAGTCTAAATGCATCTTCCCACTGCAGGAATAATGCATTACCCTAGGAGACTGGACATACACGTGGTTTTGTACCCATGAACAAATAGTTTTAATACCAATACGAAATGTTACATTTTCTAGGGCAGTAAGTTTGACGCTAAATTAGAATTTATACATGTTTTGGCGTCGATATGTAAGTATACAAATGCGCACACAACTATAAGCATATAAAGCGGTGAGGCCGATATATACGAACATATTTACGCGTATTAATTCTATCTCTTTAACTAAGAATTAGATAAATGCGTCCGCTGGATTTGGAACAACTCGTGAAAGTTGGCGGTACACAGTCGGACATTTCCTTAGATGATGTCTTCGCCGAGGTGCTGATAATATGCTGGTCAAATATACAGTGACGTCATCATCATAATGTCACGTGATCTGGTAACGAGTCTGTGGCACATTTGCTGGCTAATTCAAGGATTGCATGCCTCGTTTTGGATTGAAGTGCCTCGCTATGGATTGTTCTGAGGTCCGATTGTTCTTGATTTCTTTTTGGAGAATATTCACACTAGGACTTTTCCTGTTCACATCCGGGTTTCGTTGTTCTTTTCATTCACGGCCTTTTCACTGACAACCGTCACGTCCAGTTCATACTCTTCAGGCATCTCCCAGAATTCTTCATCGTTGAATAGCGCGTTCCCTCTAGGATTGTCCCAAATGTTCATCCGTAGAATTGCACCTTTAGAAAACAAACATTCAGCATACAAATATTATATAATACACAATTTAAAACCGTTGCTTCTAACCAAACCGTGGTCTTGATTCATGAAAACCAAGAAATGTCGTAAAATGGGTACAATTTGGACACTCAATTTCACCCAATTGATCGTTAGTCAAAATTTCACCCAAACTAATGATCGTTAGTCAACATTTCACCCAAACGTCAAAATTTCACCCAAACTAGTAAAAATTTCACCCAAACTAATGATCGTTAGTCAACATTTCCCCCAAGCTAATGATCTTTAGTCAAAATTTAATTTATATTAATTTAAAAATATATATATTTGTGCTATACCCAAACAGTGGATGAAATAATTCTGAAAGTAAAAGTTTGCGTGTATTTCTACGTCGGATATGATGCAGTAGTTCACATAATAACAGGTCCATTAAATTAATAACACAACACACAACACACCAACAAACACAACGCATGAAAACAACCGAAAACAATCGAAAACAACACTGACCTGTCAATACGCCTCCTACTATCGCCATTCCTAGTGTCATGAGCAGGGCGTAGATCTGGTACGCCGCTTGAACACTTCCGGTTCGTCCTAGAGCCTGCAGACCGTGGACGGGTGCGTGCGTGGCAGTAGAGTTGCTAGGCAACGGGGCCATCGTGGGCCCACGAGCAGGGAAGATTTCAACTAAACTGGAATATCACAAAAACATGGAATTAAATTAATTGGTGTTGAAATAAAAGACGAAGACTAAGAAACCGCAACGCCGCCGGCCAACGTCGCGTTTTACCCAAGAAAAATAAATAAATTAAACTACTATGAAATAATTAAACATAATTTGTTTGTATTAAGTATCAATATCATTGTTATTCATATTTCGCGAATTTCAAGGAATTTTGTCTCGTGATCATGAGCCAGTATTCCTACTTTTCTTGCACAGTGAAAGCTGCTGACTAAAGCGTTATTCTTAATGCAAGTGTTCGCGGTTGTTGTGCACTAACCACGTCTTATATTCTTTATTTTGAGAGATGATGCTGGTGAATGCATAGTGTTACCTCTCGCCGTAGACATCCTCGGTAGCAAGTGCTGCCGCTATAGCGCCCCCTATGCCCGCCATCAATCCCGGCATGCCGTGCAGGTTGTTCACTCCGCACGTATCGTGGAACTTCCACTTATTGCGCAAATATGGCTGGAAATAATTTTAAAATGTGGTCATTCCAAAACAGTCGTACACGGTGTCAAATAATACATTGCCGTCCATCTAATACAAAAGTAAGAGTTGGCACAGTGTGCAGAATAACATGCGGTCGTATGTATATGGTAAAACAAACAAGAATTCGTACATAGTGCAAATAAATTTAATTGAACCTAAATCTTGGTTCGTTTCCGTTAATAGGCCTACTAAACACCAAGTATAATATCGTACACATAGAGTGAAAACAAACAAGTCGTATATAGTGCAAACAAATATAATTGAAACTAAATCTTGGTTCGTTTCTGTCAGTACTGAACACCAAGCAGAATAGTGAAAACCAACCAAGATTAATATTTCATTAGATATATTTCTATTAGTTCCGAGTAGTTGAAAATTGAAGTTTGCCAGCTTGCAGAGTGGCGTCCCTATGTCACGGTCAAATCGTATTTGTATCACGGCGCACGTGTTTCGTGTTGAACTACAGTATATACACGATAGTGAAGGTCCTCACCGTCACGTACTTCAAGCCGATCACTGATAAGATGGCAGCCACAGACCCCACCGTGACGGCCCCCCAGGGCTCGATGTCCATGTTCGCCAACGTCCCCACCGCAACGCCGCCGGCCAACGTCGCGTTTTGTATATGTTCCTGCAAGGATTAAGATGTGATCATGCGCTATTTATATATTCCTGCAAATATTCAGATGCGTTCTATACATGTTCCTGCAAGCATTCACACACATTCTGTACATGTTCCTGCAAGCATTCAGATGCATTCTATACATGTTCCTGCAAGCATTCAGATGCGTTCTATACATGTTCCTGCAAGCATTCAGATGCGTTCTATACATGTTCCTGCAAGCATTCAGATGTGTTCTATACATGTTCCTGCAAGCATTCAGATGTGTTCTATACATGTTCCTGCAAGCATTCAGATGCGTTCTATACATGTTCCTGCAAGCATTCAGATGCGTTCTATATATGTTCCTGCAAGCATTCAGATGCGTTCTATATATGTTCCTGCAAGCATTCAGATACGTATTACATCTTCCTGCATGCATTCAAATGTAATTTCATAACAGGGTCGATAATTCAAAGTATTATGTATTTCTTGCTTGTTAATCTAGCGATGCGGTCCTGCAGTTGTAACACACCACTTCAGTCTACTATCTGTACCTGTGATTTTACGTGAATCTTCCAAATTAATCACATTGAACATGATATAGGTAAAATGTTTAACCATACAAGTAGCATGTACGTGTTCAAATCTAACCATTTCAAACTTTCCGTTTTTGCTTAAAGCAGCAGAAACAGCAAAGGTCATGACACAGCAGGCAGCCAATGAGTAGAAGGTATTTAAGATAGCCCGGTGCTGTTCATCTCCTTCCGCCGCGCCGCCATTGAAACTAGGCCAGTACATCCACAAGAAAATAGTCCCTAAGAAACAAAAGCATTACAGAGCCATCATAGTCATAATAATTATAACAATGAAATCCTGTACATTCAATGACGAGATTCCCAGACTTTCCAAGTTCTTTTCCCAACGGTTGGTTGACATATTTACAAATAAGTTGTATCTAGAACATTACATGAATTTGGCTTCCTGTGGGCCTACTTAGGTCGTGGACATGAATTCTGATGAACACATCCTTACTGATGGTCCAACATGGACACGTGACTACTGATGGACAGATGGACAATAGATGTTTATGCCTACTAAATAAATTGAGCCAACTGGATAGATGTTTTTTTCATGATGTAATGTAACCACGTGTCTACTAAGGGGGCCAGATGGATACGTGTCTTTTCATGATTGGACAGTCCCTACTACGGTAATGTAACCACGTTTCTACTATTGGGTACGTGACTACTTATAATTAAATAAGCATCCAGAAGCTTGCCTACTGCTGGAGTCATTGGCCCAGCTCACTTATCATTTCTTTCTCTTGGAACGGTTGTTATTTAAGTTGTAATAACTAGTAACCAATCGTGAATAAAATATGTTCAAACACACCTATCATTGCCTAATGACCATATAGCCAGCTAAGAATTCCCATGCTAATTGTATCACTGGCTCAGATCACCTATCATTGAGAAGAGATCATACAGCCAGCTAAGCACTCATATACTGTTGGAGTCACTCGCTCAGATCACCTATCATTGAGAAGAGATCATACAGCCAGTTAGGCACTCAGATACTGTTGGAGTCACTCGCTCAGATCACCTATCATTGAGAAGAGATCATACAGCCAGTTAGGCACTCATATACTGTTGGAGTCACTGGCTCTGTTCACCTATCATTGAGAAGAGATCGGAGTCGTACACAGAGCCCTCCTTCTGAGACAGTTCCATGTCGTTCCTGTGGAGAACCCTCCCGACGGCCAGACCGAAGTACGCTCCGAACGCGTGGATGTACATGGACTCCCCAACGTCGCTCGCCTGGAAACAGTTTACGCACGTTCTTAGGCTAAGAAGATCGTAAGAACGTTTCGAGAATAGGCCCCCCCCCTGACCTCCACGGACACCCCAACTTGTTTACAACGTACCCGTGGTCGCCAGTGAAGGTCGAATGTCCTTAATGTCTATCAGCCATGGCATCATTTTAAGAAGCTCTCGCACCTACCACGAGATCACACGCACTCTTCTATTGATCTCTGACACATGGCGCTCGTGCACTTACGAGAGTGCTGTGGTCTCAGGGTGGATACGAGAGCTTCTAGAAACAATATCGACTGAGACAGACAGACAGACAGACGGACGGACGGACGGACAGACAGACAGTCAGATACAGGCAGGTAGACGACAGATTGATAGACAGATAGAATAAGTAATCAAATTAATGTATTGCTATTAATCTCTCCCCAATAGCGCGCATAAGTGGGTCCAATTCTATTTTTAGACATATCCGGTTTAACGATTCTGGTGATATTTATTTACGTACCTTACGTTGTATCGCGATCTATAACGTGTGGACCACGCTGAACAACATGAATCGAACAAACATTTAAGCACACGATCCGTATTAACGGCGTATTAAGATTTTATCTGGAGTTTTAGTCAAACCAAAGACTAGTACTCGTGTTTGGCTATCACCGGAACATGGAAGATTCCGGGTAATTCTTGGAAATTCTAAAATTAAGCGTGATCCACTTACAGCCCCAATAGACAAAGTACTTATAAATCATTTACATCTGAAAGACCTGCCAAATCAAGGTTGTGGTACATAGGAACCTGATCCAACTGACCACAGGTCAATATTTTGACGAAATGCTAACTGACCGTGGCTCAGATGTTATGTATTTCCTCTTAGAATTTGTGAAGATAGCACATAGCTCTTTGACAAGTGGATAGCATACAGTTACGAGTTGTGAACACGTCTTCAGTAGTACACTGTCGTCGTACTTCCTGTCCATGTACAGTTTACTACGAGAAGAGAGTTTAACGAGAGTCTCTCCCCCAGATCAGAACGTCACTTACGTGGAACAGTTTCACTGCAATCCACTCGTTTATCTGAATGATGACTACCTCGATCAGGGCCATCACTAAAAGTTGCAGAGGAGATACCATTCCAAGTACAGCCCCAAACGAGATTAAGACACCAGCAGCGCAGAAATCGGATGACATCATCCTATAAAACAGAAAGTCGAGAAAATATCGAGAATATTTAACGCTTTACGATCGATGTAAGATGTGAGTCGACTGCTGATATAGTTAGAGATAGTTTTCCCACCTTCATCTTCCAACGTGAAAATTCCTGCGTAACACGTCACATAATTTTGTTGATCACGTAATATTATTCACGTGCACGTTATAATGTGTTCTTCAACTCGGGGAAGCCTGACAAATATGACGTTATCAACTAAATTATATGCAGCAATACACAGGAATTCTCGCGTCTGAATTTGAACCTGTTAGACTTACTCCACGACGTAGACTTTGAACTTCTCGCCTTGCAGGACATCCACGTGCAGAAAGCCCCGGATGATGGTGGCCCACTGTATGACGAAGGCGGCTACGAGGAAGTTGAGGCCGACAGAGCTGTAACCGTATTTCTTCAAGAACACCATCAAGAATCCGAAGCCCATGAATATCATGACGTTCACATCTTGGAACACTGGAATTAGAACGTTGGATATGACATTAACAGGCGGGTGGTAGCGCAGTGGTAGAACTGTTGGACTTGGGAGCCAAGGTTCCAGGTTCAAATCCCGCCCCGGGGGCCCGGCATCAATGTTCGCGAAAGTTACCTT
>JAUTBT010049047.1:0-16121 GCA_032361225.1 Lepetodrilus schrolli | reverse complement strand
CGCAACATCCGTAGCGCTGAATGTTGCAGTAAACCTGTGAGCATCGGCTGGTACTGACAAGACCAAGGATGATAACAGCATTGCCACTCTACAGAAATCGCATCCTATCAATATCGCGTCAGAA
The DNA here is from genome assembly GCA_032361225.1 of Lepetodrilus schrolli. NCBI lineage: Eukaryota > Metazoa > Mollusca > Gastropoda > Lepetellida > Lepetodrilidae > Lepetodrilus > Lepetodrilus schrolli. Next base: position 15,997 of record JAUTBT010049047.1, on the reverse strand, counting down.
AAGTAACTTTCGCGAACATTGATGCCGGGCCCTTTGGCCCTTTGGCTCTGAGGTCCAACTGTTCTACCACTGTGCTACCACCCGCCCTAGTTTCTCATAACAAACACTACATTCAGCATTAAATTTTAAATCATTATGTCCACAGGACCTACACGTTGTCAACTACTTTCACAGAATCTCTTTCCGTTTCATTAAAAATACATTCCACACTATAGAAATATTCCAGATAGCTTTTAAGCAAACGAGATTGTGATCCATGAATCGGAAAATATTTCCACATTTTATTCCTTTCCATGCCGGATAATGATGTATGCAGCAATCGTTCTGGTGATTTTGTGTCGATCTATTTTTGATTCTGAATGCAATATTTTGGTATGATAATATTTGTAGTGAGAGTATTTCCTGTTCACTGCCTGTGGATGTACAAGGTATTGATGCTGAAAATACTGCCTCGGTTGTCTGCAGTCAATATCACATTACACAGAGAATATTGATGGACTTTAGTTGTATTAATAAATTAATAAGCTGATCTAGCAATCCTCATCCATGTCATTAAACTACGTTGTAATCGTAGAAAAAAATAGCAATCTAAAGAATTTTCCCCCTACGTCCAACTCATTGCTTTTTTATGTGGAAAGTATTGTTGACCACAGTGCTTCCACAGTCGGCTGCTTACTGTGGGAGGAATGCTAAGTGGATGCTAAGTTGAGAAATACCCTGATGTGTAGCTGTAGTTGAATGAGGCCGGGCTGTCTTCATTTCAAGCTTACAATAACAAGAAATATTTCTCTTCTTGGATTTTGTTGTTAGGATAGAAACATATAAATACAGTTAACCCTCTCCCTGATAGATCATTAATCATGGCTGTATATGAAGTTATTTCTAACAGGTAGAGGGTTAATGACACTAGCACAAATGAAGGCAGTATTGCACCCTCTGGGAAATTGAAACTTAAATTTAAAAGAAAAGATCGTGCTACTCTGCGTTTATTGCTTGAAATTAAAGTGGATTTGTTTGTGTTCTTATTCCCATCTTCAGGTCAGCACAGTGCTTCTATGTCCATTATCAACAGAACTAACACCTGCTTTATTTTATTATATTATTTGTTTATGGTACATGAAATCACATATACTGTATTACAACTGAAAGGCAATTTCTTTAATTATTATTTTTAGTACCTATTGACACATTATAAATAATATTAATAATATAATATTTTTTAAATAATAGCAGCAACAGTAATAATATTGTTAATAATAATAATAATAATAATAATTATTAATAATAATAATAATAATAATAATAATAACAATATTAAAAATAAATAAAACATTATTAAATAAAAAATCTGTAATCATAATAAATGTGAATTTAAAGACCAATTCTTTGTTGTTCTAATGAACCTTGAGGTGTCTAATAATATTCTCGATATATGATGGAGAAAAGGTCCTTCAGGATGTCTATCTATAAGTACCATTCATCTCTGGGCCTTAACTACTAGTTCACTGTGAACTAGCTAATCACCAGATCAGAACTCCTAACATTGTTCCTCACTGTCAGTGTTGGGTCATAGACTCAATTTTAACCCCTTCACTTCTGGAGATAAATGTAGAGGCCCTATAATAAAACAATGATTTTGATTAACCCAGACTGGAAATGGTTATTTTAATGTACTTGAGTTTAATCTGTTAATTCTGTATGTCAAATTTTGGAATAGCTGAAAGAAAATTAATCTGACATTTAACAATTACGAATTGATTACATTGTATGTGTCTAGAATGTAGGCGGGCTCTGTTACACTTTTTGTTTGATATCTTTGCCACTCAGTACATTTGTCATCAGGATTTTATTGCCTGGATGTTCACTGGTCGATTATATTACAAATTATTGATTTTTCTCCTTGTAATAGATCGTGGAAATATGTCGTATTAGATGTATTGAATGGCTACAAGGACCGTCTGCCGTACACATAATGTCACAGTGTCACGGTCTGCTGCTTGTTACCTTGTCACTCGTCAGTCGCTCGCAATATCTGGGACCAAATTTCTAAAAGAAGCTGGCTAATTTGTTTTTTACTGAAATTTACGAGGAAATGTCACACCTGCAAATATCACGTGGAAAGTTGGAACTTGGTATTGTTCTAGGACTGTATCTGCGGTCTGGTGGAAGATCAGCGATTGTCACAGATTGTTCATTAATGTGGAATCAATTACAATGATTGTGATGTAGTCTGTCCTAGGTTTTGGGCCGAATTAAGAGACTCTTTGCATATATTGTTCGTGCTAATCTGGTATCCATGGAAACAGTTCATTGTCAAATGTTTTCACTCATGCAGCTTTGTGACAGTTTGCATGTAGGTGTGCTTGGAATATGAAAACCCTTGTTAAATGTGTGACTCAAATCAACAATTATTGAAGCCATGGAGCAGTTTCTGTTCGTTTTGATGAAATGAGGCTTGGTTTATCTGAACATTGATGCCTCAACCACGGTTGTGTGAATACAGTAATCTGAACATTGATGCCTGTACTGAACACGCCCAGGGTTGTGTGAACACAGCGATCTGAACATTGTCCGGTACCTGCTTATACCTCGTCTGTTCGAGGTGTCGGCACAGACTGGACTTTCTACATAATGCGAGTATTGAAGCATAACCAACAACCTGGATCCACTTGAACATTTTTATTGCATGGGGTGACAGCGGTACACCCACAGGCTGAGGCTGATAGCCTTACCAGGGTCACAGTAGACGTGACTACACTGAAAGTCAATACGTCTGCTCTCTCACTCTCTCTCTCCAGTTTCACATTATTAGGAAACCTACCTTACACAGCAGCAGATAATAACAAAACAGGTTGTGTTTAGGAATACACTTACCTACTGTGGACAATGTGAGGAGGTTTCAAGGAATGCTCCCGGAACTGAAGAGTGATAGACTCTGGACTGGGCAGTACTAGACATCTGTATTGAGCCTGCGATCCAGTGATGAAATATATGTGATACAGTTCTGCCCTTTTTCGTCGTGTTATTGTTTTGAAGAAGTGGGTCGTGTTATTGTTTTGAAGAAGTGGGTCGCAGCGAGTACTCACCTGCTAACCAGCCCTATCCTAGAATTAGGAAGACATTTGCTATCAGGAGGCCAGGAAGTACTCCCACTTACCTCCAAGCATTTGCACAAATGGATTCAGGCTGTGTTCTGTCAGGGATATCGGGACAAGGAGGCATAAAATGACAACATTCTAGGGATACCAGGGGGAGGAATCATGAAGTTTGACATACTGAGGAAGATCAAGACGGCCAGCGATGCACTGTGGTGTAAGTACCCCTGGGAACATTCTGACTAGCAATGCACTGTGGTGTAAGTACCCCGGGAACACTTTGACTTGCACGACTGCATGCAGAGACTATACTGCAACCTACACACAGGTAGTAAACAGTGATGTGTGCTAGATAGGAAACTGCTGGTGGACACAAGTTTATGGAGGATTATGAACTGGCTGGGGGTGTGTGTAAAGGATTAGTGAGCTAGGGGTAAAGGATTAGGGAGCTAGGTGTAGAAGATTGGAGGGCCAGGGTAGATGATTGGGGGGCTAGGGTAGAGGATTGGAGGCTAGGGATGTGTAGATGGTTGGAGCTTTGGGGAGGATTGGGGACTGGACCTGAATGATTAGGAGCTGGAGTGGAGAATTGGGTGCTGGGTTTTTTTTGGGGGGTGGCGGGAGGATTGGAAGCTGGTGTTGGATGATTGGAGCTGGATGGTAGAGGGTGGGTGACTGAGGTATTGTAAAATCACTGATTCTATGACTTCCTGAAACACATCATGTGTTGCACCAGCCTCCTTCAGTGAATCCGACACGCCGATTAGACCCAATCAGAAAACCATGATCGATTGTTCCAATGTAGGACTTCCAACATGATATGCACACTTAGAGAGCTCTCTCCATCTTCCTCAATGTCTAGTACACAGCCCCCTATCATTTCATATCAGGAGGGTATACCAGTTGACCTGGTAGAGTTACAACAGCTAATGTGTTTGTAAAACGGATAAGAGTGCTATTGATATATTTGCATGGCTGACGAGCAAGATCATAATTAGATACTACTGGAGGCATGGCAAATGACACTAGGCCAGTGTAAGAAATGCAAGATTATAAATCAGTCTGACATTTATCTATATTGACAAAACTTCTCCTTTCATGTGATTTTTAAATCAATAATCGGTGAGATTGATGTATATTTCATAGAGCATGATTTGCTAGTTGAGATAAATAAATTTAAATTACACCTTCATAAAGTATTCATCATATTGTACCTGATTGCATTGATAATAGAGCTTACTTGAATTTAGGTTAAAGATTCCTGCTGTGACGTAAACCAATAACTCACTCAAGTCCTTGAATTTATTTATTGATGTATATAGTCATGCAATTATTAGTCGTAAATGTTTGTAAGAGATTGATTCACGTTTCAATATAGAAACATGATTAGTTATATTTTTTTTCTAAAATTGTTTTGTGAATTTATGTAATTTTTTGTTTCTATAAGTATTCTTTGTAATATGGGTTTTGTGAAGCAATGAAAGGATTGAATGTTGAAAGGCTGAAAGGCTTATTGATGTGGACTGATAACCTTGAGTACAGTTATTGATGTGGACTGATAACCCTTGAGTACAGTAATCTTCTCCACATCTGAGACCTGGGATGAGTGTTCAACATGTAAGAATGCAGTGCTACCAGATAAGCTCTGGGGTAAGCAACATCATACTGCTATATTCCCATGTGCTAACTGTCAACACAGATGTCCATAAGCAGAGTGTAGCAAGACCTGTGTTTATGCTGTCAGAATCCACAACCCTTTTCACAAATTTCATGTTCAGAATTTTAAGTCATCGGAAGCTTTTAATATCTTTTCTTGATGGCTTCCTTTGCTTGGTGAACCGAGAAATAATTGCCATAATGGACAAAGTTCAAACTGTGTTTAATAATCTGTCGGGCATATTTTTTAACTATCAAATCAGGGTCAGGTTAACCACTTAGCTGCAAAGACTGTGTGGACTGTGATGGTATCATAAAGGTGCTCCGAAACCAGCTTCACTAATATTATTTCTGTAAGCTGATCATTCATCAGCTGACCAACTCTCCTGTCGATTTATAGACAGATTTATAGACATTTTGTCACCTGCCTGACATTTATTCTAAATACTTAAATTGTAATTGCATTCTGTCATGCTACATCCTTAATGCTCCTTTAAGGACGAGCTTCTTTCACCGATACACTGGATTGTAGTGCAAGCCATTACCCGAGACATAATTTCACTGATATCAGCTGGGTTGTCCCTGACCCTGGCTTAATGAAGGATGCTCCTTATGCTACAAAACATATGCCTGTATATGTTTTCTCACCTCTAGAGGTTGCTGCTGATTTAAATGAGAGATTTGTTTACACCTCCAGCATCAGCACTGTTCAATGTCAATGCCCTGTTAGAAAGCAGTTGCTGGACTCTGCCAAAGTAATAGGCTTCCTGTATTGATCATGTTTTTTACATTTGGTTAAGCTTTTCCGACTTAAATATTTTTTTTATATACATTTTTTTTTTTATATACAATCAATAAAGAACACGTGAATTTTATAATTAGAATAAAAGGGCTATTAAAAACTTAATTTAAAAAAAAAAAATACCCTATGATAATATTTGGTATTTGGAAACTTTACATGTATTTTTTTCTCACAAATAATTAATTATTTTCATATTGATATGAATTGGCTTTGTGAATTTTTGTAAATTTGTATGTTATGTTCTTAAAGTACACAAGGTCTGTTTTGAGTTATGTCCAGGGCCATGCACTTAACTCTGTAGTTTTACATGTAGTAGAAAAGATTACGATCATATGTTTGTATGAATAAGCCAGCTCAGAGTTTCGAATATATGCAGAATACACATGCATGTATCAAAGGTGAAGGCACATTATTGTATAGTATAATGCTTTTAAAATACTTGTCACAACCACCAAAATACATTACACCATTAAAATTCTTGTCACAAGCACCAGAATACTTGACAGTGGTTGTAGCAAACACATTATGCAAACTAGATGATAAACATGCTTTATTAGAGATACAGACAGTCAGACAGTTGTTATTCATGTGTTTTCACCTTTTTGCATGTACACATGTATTACCTATGTATGAATTTGAAATTCTGAGCTGGCTTATCACATGGTACAATCAAGCATCATGCTTGGTTTATTGATACCACACATGGCTTAATTGTGGGTTTTTCCATTATGCATATCTCTTGTGAGTTCTCCCACTAACAATATTGCAGCTATGTATTTGTGGTGGGAGATTAGCAATAAATCAGTCACTCACAAAGCTCCCACTGTAAACAGATAGCTGCAGTATCATTAATAGTCTGTGTCACACATTGTTCTCACCCAAATATTCCTATTCAAAATATCACCCCAGAGCAGATACGCAAGTCTAGATTATTGGCTCCTATAATACCAATCAATATAATTTATATGTAAGCTACTGTAAAAGACTTATATTATAGTCCCCGCGAAATATGAAGCACTAAGTTTACTTACTGAAGCGGACGTTTTAATGTACGATGTACTTAATACTAATGAATGAGAAACACATCACAGAAGATACGATTGAATAATTTAATTAAACGATGTTATTAAAAATTAATTAAACAGAAAAATATATACTAGTATTAGTCTACTCTTACCACTCAAGTGAAATGTTACAAGCGGCAATCCCCACTCGAGTAAAACGTTATTCGCAGCGACCCCCCCCCCCCCCCCCATTTTTTTGGGTGACAAATGTGCGTAATTTAATTCCCGCGAATATGTCAATTATGGCATTTGCGCAAAATTTGTGTCCGCGAAATATAAGTCTTTTACAGTATTTACTTTCACCCTCTGAGACTGGATAGTCTATATCATTAAAATACTGATAGAAAACTGCATTTAATCGTAACCAATTTTTTTTTTACCCTTTCCCTGCCAGAAGCATGTGCCTGTGCCTAATCCAGCAGGGAGAAGGTTAACTTGCTCATTGCCACCAAAATGATCCAGATCACATTTGCATTCATTGGTATCATGGTTAAAGCACACATGATTGGTCATTTACAGGTAATGTTTTACTTGCATAACCAAGACACCAGTCGAAAACTAGAGTGGACACTAGAGTTTACACATTTAAAAAAATCAAATTTCAAAAAACACAATGTCTACATTAATACACATTGTAATTTTATCCCTGTTACATATAGACCAGGGCAAGGATTTTCAACAGAAAGGTAGTACTTTTACCCAAGCTCTATTTTCATTATTATTGGGCCGATTGCAATAAAACGAACATGGGTGTATACCTAATTGTGTGGTCTATGCATACACAAAGTTTCAGCGGGATATCTATGTCATAACTCATTCTACACTCTTTTACAATAGTGCATGTATACCGCTATTATAATGCCAGCGCGACACGCCCTATAATATTACACTGCAGCGCGTCAGTGAGAAATGTTACATGTAATACATATTATTGGAATTACATTTTACATATATGTGTGGGCGGGTGGTAGCGCAGTGGTAGAACAGTTGGACTTTGGAGCCAATGGTTCCAGGTTCAAGTCCCCCCCGGGGCCCCGGCATCAATGTTCACAAAAGTTACCTTTCTGACGCGATATTGATAGGATGCGATGTCTGTAGAGTAGCAATGCAGTTATCATCCTTGGTCTTGTCAGTACCAGCCGGTGCTCGCAGGTTTACTGCAACATTCAGTCGTGATATAAGTGAAAGAATCTTGAAAGCGACTTAAAACCCCAATCCAAAAACAAAACAAAACAACATATATGTGTACATTGTTTGATTCTTCATGGTGTCATATCAATCCAATGTTAACGTATGTATATGGTATGTGATATAGACATATACTGCATACAACAGATGTAGATGGCTTTCATCAGTATATTATTACATGGGCACTGTAGCTTAATTGTTTCATTGATGACATAACGTCCCCACTGTTTGCATATGGGCCATTTTTAATGGGAATAATATTATCACAATTATCATGTGCTGTTGTTAGCGACCCTGTTTAATCTTGCCATGGAAGCTGCTCTAGAGTTGGATTGATTTTTTTCCCTTTTCTCCAAAATTGTTTATTGTTCACTGACTTGTGGGGTAAAATACATGATTTCACTATGCCATGTTACCATGGGAACATAACAAGTATCTTTGTTTATCTTAATTTTTATGTACTTATTTTTGTTCATAGCTGAGGACAACTAATCAATTACATTTAATCGTTATTCCATTGTAATTATAATATTAAGTTCTAGTGAATTGCTAAAAAAAATAATTGTTATTATTATTATTATTATTATTATTATTACTATGATTGCAAAATAAATTTCAAATGGTTCGTCTACATTTTAGTTTTATTATTATTATTATTATTGCTATTATTATTACGATTGCAAAATACATTTTAAATGGTTCTTCTCAATTTTGCTTTTATGATTATTATTGTTATTATTGTTATTATTATTGTTTCTATTATTATTATTATTATTATTATTATTGCAGTATTGGCTTTGAAAGCAGGATTCTGCAGTAAAACCCATTGCTCAATGCTCAGTGGTGCAGACATGCAGCTATTTGGAAACACATTGGAAATCAATGACTAAATTTTGACTCTGAACGTTTCAGACTTCAGACTTCCACCAGAGATGTGTTTATTCTACTGTGATTTCTAAAAATTACATTTGCAAGGCGGGTTGGTTTTCGAATGCATTTTGAACTCAATAGTATGCTTCTATAGATGCAGAAATTCAATTACTTTTAAAATAAATGTTTTTGGTGTCTTTTCAGGTGGAGAGTTACTTCCTGATGTGGAAGCAGGTATCAAGGCATGCTGGGAACCACTCATTGGCGCCGACTTTGAAGTTGTCGTAAGTATGACTATACTACTGATGAGTCGATATCATTATGATGTAATGATATAAATTTAGTGTTAATTTATTTATTTTTTTAATCCCTTTTATAGTTTTCAAATACTACTTTTAAGATTTAAAAAATATTTTTATTAACAATATTTCCATTAAAAATAAAATAAAATAAATACTGAATTAAAATGTTTCTGTTAATGGAACCATTCTTTAATTTAAATAATTGTAATATGGATGAAATCCTGGTTCTATAAAAATACATATCGATGAAAATGAAATCTGACTTCACCTTTCCCGCGATTGTGTTTAGCTAACCAGTAGCGTGAGAATGATATATAGACCCTAGGTTAATATGACTGATGAAAGGTCATCGATAATTCAGAATGTCGGTCAGTCTACGTAGATTCCTCTTTAAAGGTCGGGTAATATTAAATAAGTTTAATAAAAGTTACTGCTAACTCTTATTTCCGAAGTGCTCACCATTCTCCATTTAACTCAATGTAAACATTGTCGGCAGAACCGGTCATTGTGCATTTGGACATCAATATTTATCTTGTTATTTGTCTAGTAAACATCCATCTAGTGGTCAGTGATAATAGAATCTCTCTCTCTCTCTCTCTCTCTCTCTCTCTCTCTCTCTATCTCTCTCTCTCTCTCTCTCTGACCAGCCAACTGGACTTCTTGTGAAACAGATTCACTCAAAGAATTACCGTAGGAAAAGTCGCGTTTATGTTTTGTTCTCTTCGTTTGCGAGCCCCCCCCCCCCCCCCCACAATACTGGAGATTATTTTCCTGTGTTGTCTCGGTGAAAGCGAATATCTTGGAGCTTCCAGTCTGGTCTAATAACCCATTTCAATGTCCATTTAATATTAGAAGAATTTAAAGCAGACTGTCCTATTTGAATTTCAGATTCAGCTGTGGTATATCAGTATATCTAAACTTTATAATTTATACTGTATCGATGCATCTGCTTTCTTGTGATAGAATTTCACCTCTTGTAATGTTATTTATGACATTGTTATCCAACATTTGGCATATTTGAATGTTTGGTGTGATGTAGTTACGATAACCGACTCCCCTGTATATGTAACGTATGCCATAGGTCAAATTGCATAGAAATTTGAAGAAAATCTTGTCCAAATTACAGCAGAATGTTTTTTCAAAGTGCTGTTGACAAACCTCGATGTGCAGTGCTAGAATTCCATGAAATATTTTCTTTTTTTAATTTCTTTAAATGTGTCATGTTAATATTGCCACTTTCCTCTAATTCTGATGCTGAGATCAATTTGTGAACCATTTCCCATTGACAATTTCATTGAAAGTGAATGAAAACAAGATATCAAAAGTGACAATATTTACCAATAAGGCAAAAAATCAGGTTGTTACATCCAATGGTAACTAAGCCGTTTCAATGTATTGGAATTTTTTTTGGAAATGCAGAAATGACTTTGCCAAGTTGACACAATATTGACACGATCGTGCATTTATCATTGATACATGACGAAGCAAGGGAAAAATCCATTTCTTCTGCGGTTCCAGTAATTACATACATTACTGCAGTGTAAAACACCATCTCTGCATATCCCATAGCTAATCTGTGAGTAGCCGGGGGGGTCGATACTGAGAGCTGTTAAAGTACTGTCAGTACGACTGCCACGATGGAGGAGACAATGTACGGCTTTGAGATCAATACAGATTTCTTTTTACAAGATGATCAGAACAACATATCGGGTATGAGTAGCATTGAGTTGCATAAGGTCATCGATTTGCCTTGAGAGGAGCATATCTGTTCACTCGCTGACAAAGAAAATCGCTTGTAATCGCACTTGCATGCAATCATGGAATTATTACATGCAATCTGAATCTGCGTGTCACTATCTCTGACTCCGTCTGTCAGTATCTCTGTATCCTTCTGTCAGTATCTCTGTATCCTTCTGTCAGTATCTGTCAGTTTCTTACTACTGGTCTTTTATATTGCTCAGCATTGTGCTGTTTTGTTTGTTTCTTTGTCACTTGATCTGTCATTTGATCTGTGTGTTGATCTGTATCTCACTGTATATCCCTCCATGTATTTAATTCTGTCTTTTGATCTGTTTTCTCACTGTCTATTCCTTCCTGTATAGAATTCTGTCTTTTGATCTGTTTATCTCGATGTCTATTCATTCCTGTATAAAAGCCTTTTGACACTGTCCCTTCCTGTATAGAATTCTGTCTTTTGACCTGTTTATCTCACTTTCTATTCCTTCCTGTATCAAATTATATCTTTTGATCTGTTTATCTCACTGTCTATTTCTTCCTGTATAGAATTCTGTCTTTTGACACTGTCCCTTCCTGTATAGAATTCTTTCTTTTGATCAGTTTATATCACTGTCTTTGTCCCTGTATAGAAGTCTGTCTTTTGATCTGTTGTTTTTTCTCTGTATTTACTTCCATATATTTATCTTCTCACACTCTTTTTCACTATTCCTCTCTCTAATATACACCTATTGACAGGAAACAGAACATGAGATATGAGATGGTTGGAAAAAATAGCAGACCAGTTACTTTTTCGATGTGATCATAACAAGATGTGTTATAGGCACTTCCACAGTGTAGTTAGCATCCTTGAGTCATCAGCACTACTTTACGTTGGTGCTCACATGTTTACTACAACTGCAAGCTACAGATGTTGCTACAGATGTTGTAGGTTTCCTACAACTGCAAGCTACAGATGTTGTAGGTTTCCTACAACTGCAAGCTACAGATGTTGCAGGTTTCCTTCTTCCATAAACTAGCAAACTGTTACATGAGCAAAACAAATTTGAAAATAGCAATAAACCCAAATTTAAATATAATAACAAGAGTAAAGCTGTGATATGAGCAAAATAATGTTGAAAGTTTCACTAAATGCTAATTCAAACAAAAGAAAAGAAGACAAACAATTATATGAACACAATAACCTTGAAATGAGTTATAAATCTCAATTCAAACAAATCGAAGTCAAGATGTAACATAATAAAACAGCTACTTGTCCTAATTTTAACAAAACAAACAAAGCAGCTCTAAATCAAGTCTTTTAAAAATAAAATAAAATGTTATGTATTGTGTGCAATCTGTACTTCACTATCAATAGATCCACTATTGGAGCTACAATATGTATTTACAATTTCAAAATTCAACATTTTGTCTTTAATCCTATCAAAAATGCCTTCTACTTTATTGTGTTAATTTTTACCACTGTGGTTATGTTCATATTGTCTATAATCCAATGAAAAATGACCTCCACTTTACGGTATTCATTCCTACCACTGTGGTTGTGTTCTGTTCATATTGTCTATTATTCAGTGAAATCTGACCTCCACTTTACTGTTATGTGCTGTGTTCTACAGGTGGCCCAGCTGTCAAAGTTCAAGGAGGGTGGGGGTCTGGGGATCAGCCTGGAGGGTACAGTGGATGTGGAGAATGGTGTGGAGGTGCGGCCTCACCACTACATCCGCTCCATCCTCCCCGACGGCCCCGTGGGCCTCAATGGCCACCTCATCAGTGCTGACGAACTGCTGGAGGTAAGCCACTCACTCACAAATGACTATAGCTATCTTTTGAATTTTTTAAATAAGACACAGGCCTACCAAAATTAACTAACATCTGATATAAAACAGACATGTAAAACAGTCACATTATATGTCTGCACGCTACCGAGAACCAGTAGAATTTTACATACTGAGTCGCTGAAAATGCAAGTTTTGCAACTAACATAGAACCTGCAATATCATAAACCTTCATAACTGGTTGAAAGTTTTACATTACCATTATCAGTGTACGCATTATAAGTGTATGCAGTGTAAGCCATGAAGTCAGCATTGTAACATTGTAATGCCTGCACTCTTTTGTCAGGCCCGATATCTTGTTTAGACGTCCTCTGCCCATTTTACTGCCGATACATTGAAATACTTTTGATTAAAATGTTTAAATTATGTCGGTTAAATCTTTTATAAATATGCACAAGCTCGGTCAAAGGTAGAAAAACATGTCGTACTTTCAAGCAGTCATATCCAGGGTCTCGTCGGATCTGTTCCAGGTGAACGGCAAGCGACTCCTGGGCCTGAATCACGTGGAAGTCGTCAACATCCTCAAGGACCTCCCTCAACACGTCCGCCTTGTGTGCGCGCGGCACAAGACCCAATCCAGCGAGGCCACCATGGCCCAGGACTCCCAGTTCCTCAGTAGTGTCTTAAACACTGGGGTGCACACCAGTTTGCCGGCCAGCGACCGACTGGTCAAGGCCAAGTCGGATCTGGCGCTGTCATCCACGGACAGCTCGGTCCAGAACGCGCTCAACAAGGGCAAGTCCCGTTCCCTGGAGCCCCTGACCAACCTGGCCATGTGGACCAGCGAGCCCGTCGTCATCGAACTCGTCAAGGAGGAGCGAGGACTGGGATTTAGTATATTAGACTACCAGGCACGTTACTCAATTGTAGACGTGGGTGTTTTATGCTTGTTTTATTGTCTTAGATGCCTAATAATGTCGTAATCTAATAGTGTAGTCGTCGTTTATGGGTGAAATATTTCCACTGCATCGAAAAAGACGAAAAACAGTAATTCAATCGATCAATCATTCAATCAATGCAGACATGGGCAAAACAGTGTAACTAAGGTAGTGGTGTCTACCCTAATATCCCGTGTCCAGCACAATGTTACTACTGTAGATAAGGATGTTCGCGAAAGTTACCTTTCATGACGCGATATTGATAGGATGCAATGTCTGTAGAGTGGCAATGCAGTTATCATCCTAAACTGGCAAGTCATGATATAAGTGAAAGAATCTTGAAAGCGACTTAAAACCCCAATTAAAAAAAGAAAAGAAAAAAAGATAAGGCTAGTCGTCGCGTATGGGTGCAATATTCCCGCTGCGACGCAAAGCACTAATTCATCATCAGATAAGGCTACCTCAAAGTTATACCTTTTCATTCATACAGGAGGGCCCACAGCTCTTCCAGACTCATCCAGATTGAGGTTTCTTTGGAAAGCAATATTTGATAATGTAGTGTCTGTTCATCATGAGATACAACTCATGTTGTTTTTTTTGTCTTTATTTATTGCAGGACCCTGTGAATCCAAATGAAACTGTGATAGTAATTCGCAGCTTGGTGCCAAAAGGAGTTGCTCAAATCGACGGGAGACTGGTCCCTGGTGACCGCCTCATCTTCGTCAATGACATCAACGTGGAGCACGCCACGCTGGACGAAGCCGTCGGGGCGCTGAAAGGGGCCCAGAAGGGGATTGTTAGAATAGGAGTGGCCAAACCCTTGCCACTCGCTGAAAACTTCAAGAATGGGAACCAGGTAGGCGTGATGTCACTGGAGCTCCTATGTTTCAGATTATGTATGCGTAATAACAAACCACAACAACACATGAATATACTGTCTCCCTGGTCAGCCACATGCCTGCTGGTAGAAATTGCCATTGATAGGATTCTGTATCTCAATAGGACAATACATTTCCTCATCTAGACTGATTAAGATGCAACACAGTTATGCATTTCACAGGAACACAGGGGATTTCATTTTATGTCCAATCAGTCATAAATGCAGCATGACGGCTGCTTGCCACACTAAATATTGTCAATATATGTTGTTGAGCTGAGTTGTCTCCCTTGGTTCTCCCCAACTATGTATGCCTGGAAATAATGTATTAGGAAGTTCATACAAATCAGCCAACTACTAGGATCTCATATAAAATTGAATGCCTCTAGGAAATTCATCACATTTCTACTAAACTAAAATGATGAAATCATTAAACTATAAAATATCAATAAATTGGGAGAGAACAATTATTAATATTCACCCATACTATTTTCATTGTTACAATCATTGAATACGAGGTCTTTTATTAGTCGCCGTTAATTAAAGTCCTACATACTTTTATTGAGGTCCCATTTACTTTCATTGAAGTCTCTCACATCACATACTTTCACGGTGGTCCCACATGCTTTCATTGAGGGCTCACAAACTTTCACTATGAGCACAACCACTCCATCACATTCAAGACTTTGCTTCACAAAATGGAAGCAACACAGTATATTCACATGCAGTAATTCATCTTTATTTTCATTTTGTTGTGATCCAGTGGCAGACCCAGGGGTGGGGTGTGTGTGTGGGTAGGTGGGTGGGTCGGGGGTGGGGGTTTGCTTCTGAGTCCATCTCTGGATCCATCTCTGGGTCCACCTCTGGATCTGATCCTGTGGTGTGTGCATATAGCTGTAGTGATGTATTACTCAGTAGAAGTTATCTTGGAACTGTGAATTTGCAAAAAAATCATTTTAAAATGAAACTGGAACCAAATTGATTAATTTGATTTGGTTTATTGATAAATTTTCTTTTTATTTGGAATTAATTATTTTTTTTGCAAGTTTACAAATGTTCTGGTTTGATGAACTATGATTGGTTTTGAGCTATGCATGATGAATCTAAAATCTTGCTTTGTTTTATTTGAGCAATATCTTTATTATATTGAGTTGGTTTGTGAAAATAACACAAAGACACTGGTTTATGAATACTATTTAAGTATTGCAGATTGATAGTTGATATTCATGTCTTTGTGTTACTTTCAAGTTTGCTATTATTCCATAATTAGTCCTCTAAGAATAACATTGGAAATTTATAGTGTTTGTATTGATACAACATGGCAGGTGGTAGTGCAGTGGTAAAACGTTTGGACTTCGGAGCCTGGTATAAATGTTCATGAAAGTTACCTTTCTAACTTGATATTGATAGGTTGCGATGTCTGTAGAGTGGCAATGCAGTTATTCATAATTTGCCTGTCAGTACCAGCCGATGCTAGTAGGTTTACTGTAACATTCAGCGCTACGGATGTTGCTGGTTTCCTCCTATCCTAAACTGACAAGTGAAAGAAGCTTTTTTTTAAATTTGTAATTTAATTTATTTTAAAATTATTATTTTTTAATTGAGGTTTTAAGTCGCTTTCGAGATTCTTTCACTTATATCACGACTTGTCAGTTTAAGGCAGGAGGAAACCCACAACATCCGTAGCGCTGAATGTTGC
>JAUTBT010049046.1:0-34711 GCA_032361225.1 Lepetodrilus schrolli | reverse complement strand
CATTAGAGAGAGAAAGGGGGGAGAGAGAGATGGGGAGAGAGATAGTGGAGAAAGAGAGAGAGAGAGAGAGAGAGATAGGGAGGGAGGGGGAGAGAGATAGGGGAGGGCGAGAGGGAGAGAAGAGAGAGGTAGGGAAGAGAGATAGAGGGAGGGAGAGAGAGAGGGAGGGAGAGAGAGAGAGAGAGAGAGAGAGACAGAGAGAGAGAGAGAGAGAGAGAGAGAGAGAGAGAGAGTTGCAGATGCATATCCCCACTAAATATTTAAGCACATTTTTCACTTTCCAGCTATATGTTCTGAAGCTGGTCTTGAGATCAGGCTCCAGCACCTGTTTATCATGTTCATGTCACACAGCCAGATTTCTGGTCATGCAGCCAGATTTCTGGTCACGCAGCCAGTCAGATCCCTTGCAAAGCAGAACCAGTATGTGGTTTGCTTGTTTACCAAGCCAAGGTTGAGTCGCTAATGAGGATCCCCACACCTGGCCACACTACCTTGTCAATGGACATAGTTATCATCATCCACCATAGGCGTTGGCCAGATGAAACAACTGTCAGCTGTTTTGTGCTGCTAGGACAGCCTGGAACACATAAATATTGTGGCTACCTGATACTGATGCCAACTGCATTCTGGTATGCACTATCATAATAAAAGGGATGAGATGAAACAATCAACAAGGTCTTCAAAGTCGGCAGGAAGTTCTTCAAGGAAACGGTCAGAAAAGCAATTTTTGATGAAGTTCAAGGGTATTTCCTTATGTCAATTTATTCCAGTTTGTTTAACTATTGACTCATCATGTATGGGTGAAATGTTCCTGCCGTGACATAAAGCACTAATTCAATCAGACAGACAGACAGACAGACAGACAGATGGTTATTCAGTAATAAGGCTGTAACCTTAAATACATCATATTCATAGTTTTGCGCATGATACTAATTCAATCAATTATCCACTAACACTGCACCTCTGTGTACCTTTATTATGGAGAGAATTAACATTTCCCGATTATTTTTTTAGAAAAAGATTATTTGAAAATGCTTTATGAAAGTGGAATAATATACCAATTCATTTGAAATATTTCTAAATCATTTAGTCATTATAAGAATCTGGATACCATGATTTCTTTACACATTTACAATTATTTCCTACATTGTACTCTTTCATGATTGTAAATTACCAGAATGATAATTTTTCATTCTTTCATAGGAATGGAAATTGGAACCATTTAATAGATGTCACAATACCATGCTCATGGAGCTGATAAACAACTGAAGAAATGTGTATTATTTGCAAAGGGACTGTCAATTTCAACCAAATTGATCCAAATCATGACATAGCCTGACCATAAGTGTTCATTAATGTTGATTAAATTTGACATTGATGCGATACAGAGGCACAGGTTTTACATCATTGCTGAAATGCAATTAGTTTCTCATAATCTGACCAATCAGAAAGCACACTCTAAAACTCGCATGAAGGAGAGTTTTACTTCAGATTATTTTCTTTACAAATATATCATTTTCCAGAAAATATAGAATGCCCAAGGATAATCATTCCAGGTCTAACCCTGCTCATTATATCTCTTATGTCAATATTGAAATTTTACATTGCACAGGATTTAATCATGATCCCTTGGATTATGAACCACTTTCTATGAAATTCTCTCTCAGAATGTAAAAATATGAGTTTGATAGGTGGCATTTATGTTAAGATACACTAATTCATCATCATCATATAGTTAGATATAATTTCAATACTAGTATACACTGTACTTAGTAGTATTGGTTTGTTGAATAAATTTTAAACTGGAAGTAGAACACTTGGGTAGCATCAAACAATAAAACATTAGCTTTCTATTATTATTATGAATAATAGTAATGTTAATGTTATTAATAATAATAATAATAATAATAATAATAATACATGTAATAATAATGTATGTGTATTACATTTTGGCAATGGAGGTTTCATTAAAGTCTGGACTTCCGGCAATGAAAGGCTTAAACAGCAATATTGTTATTCCTACATATATTACAAATGTATCAAGCATAAACTCTTTAGAAATACTACCGTTTGATATAGATTGTAATAAATGGGCAACACTTAATAGTGCCACCCATGTAGTGCTGTATTTGTATCGAAGCATCTAAAGCATGAATACTGCCTCTCTGTATATTTCCAGTCCATTTACATTGCTCTTGTACATATTCTACAATGTATGTGTTATTAATGGAAATATGGAAGTACCAGACTGTGACACCATTCAGCATTCATTGGAAATACTCTGTGTGCAGACATTTATATGGCTGCTCTTGCATATACCAGTGTATATAATCTAGAGATGGAATATATTTCAAATTTGTCATGTAGTCGTAAAAGATTCCCACTGTGATGTAAAATAATAACTCACTCACTCACTCACTCACTCACTCACTCACTCACTCACTCTCACTCACCCAATCACTCATCAATCAATCATTCACACTCAAATTTGTCAACTATTGCATGTTTATGTACCAGTTTAAAAAGGTCAGAATTAACAATGTGTTCAACACGCAGATATTTCAGCAAGTGGAACATATAACACATAGTGGAAAGTATAATCTTTTACATGTATAATGTAAAATCATTCAGATATATTCTGTACTATATGTAAATTGCATTTCAGAGGAAAAAGCATATACCTTTATTGTTATGATTATCTACTGAATTTAGATGTAAACATTTCATATAGAATCCTTTCATCAGAGCACATATGCGCTGAACTGAGAACTCTATCTTTGCATGTTGTGTAATAGTAGTCAATGCCGATGCCGAGGCCTTGTCAACAATGTTGGAGACATTTTGGAAAAAATAGGCTCTCTTCAATGTTAAATAATATTTTTGACATCGACTATGCAGTCATATGCCATGAATGATCAAGCTGTGCCGGAACAACAATATTTGAGCCACCCAAGAGCTAGCTGTCGTTTCCAAAACGCCATCAATTAGTCTATAGATAATAGATATCAACACCCTCAATTAAAAAGAACTTCCAGCAACCCAATAAGGACAAGTTTTAAAGTAACAGTTGACATCTTGTTCTTATGACATTTTACAGAAGTCGGCAGTTAATGTCTTATTGAAATATAAAGAAGTTTTGAGGGTAACTGTTGACATAGTTTGGATGTCTTTCAGAGGTGAGCATTTAACGTCTATTATTGAAATATATAGAAGCTTTGAGGGTAAATGTTGACATGTTTGTCCTGTCTTCCAGAGGTGAGAGGACAGCATGGACAAGGTGTATCTCAAGTACAAGGAGCAACTGATGAACTCAAAGCGTCTGATGGACGACCACGGAGTAGACCCGGACTCACTGGACTCTCTCGGGATGGGCATCATCAGGAAGGAGCTGGACCTCAACAACGAGGAGAAACAGTACCTGTTGGCGGTGGAGCGCGGAGACGTCCCGTCCACAAGGAACTTCCTCAACAACCTGGCCACCAACGGCATCAACATCAACTGCGTGGACCCCCTGGGGAGGACGGCGCTGCACGTGGCCATCGAGAACGAGAACATAGAGATGATCGAGATGCTCCTCGCCTTCAATGTGGAGGTGGGAGACGCTCTGCTGCACGCAATAAACGAGGAGAACGTTGAAGCAGTGGAGTTGATTCTTAACCATGAAGCCAATACCAAAGGAGAAGAGGTGAGGAGTGCTTGGCTTTCTTTGTACGTTTGAATTGAAGTTTTACAGCAGATTTCAATACTATTTCATAAAAGATAAGTAAATGTCAACGTATGAGTACTGTAAAGCACTTGTTAACCGTGACAATAGGAAGCCTATACTAGTACTGATTACGATGCCAAGTCCTGCTCTATTCATCGGCAATTACATGGTTTAATCCTATTGCCCAAGTCATCGCTAATTACTTGCCGTTGTCCTATTGTCTTTACAACCAGCTGCGTTCATAATTGGCGGTGAGCACATTATAGTAGTACTTTTGTGAGTGAATTTCTTTTCCCCCATTTTTATTTTGGCAAATGCGCGTAATTTAATTCCCGCGAATATGCCAATTTTAGCATTTGCGCGAAATTTGCGTCCATGAAATAAAAGTCTTTTACAGTAATTGAATGTAATTCAGGCATGGCAATTTTCCACAGATCTGCAGAAATCCACAATGTTTTATAACTGTGGTTGTTTGAATTGGGGTGTTAAAACCATTGTGAAGAGTGTTTCCCCTCACATCACAGCTCATCAGTTTACAGCATGAGGAAACCTGCAACACCCACAGTACTGAATTTTGCAGTAAACCTGCCAGCACCTGCATTACTGAGGAGTTTGTGTTTAGTACATGTTCAATGTTGACAAGAGCTTTACCTGTATACAGTATACATCAGACAATGTCAAGGGGTGTACACACATTTTAATTTTCATAAATAATGTAAACTCCAATAATATGCATCCCAATTATTCACACCCACAGTTATGTTCAGCCCAGTAATTTACACCCAAATAATGTTCACCCCAATCATTTTTCCCTCAATAATGTACAGCCCAAATAATATTCCCCTCAGTGATCAATCCAATAATGTTCACTACAATAGGGTTAACTTCAATGATGTGTGCTCCAGTAATTTTTGCTGCAATTTTCAGAGGTTTGGGAAATGGCCTACGGCTAGAGTTTCCACATTGATATTTAAATGTCAAGTGATGTTATAAATCAGCAACTGATAGAGAATCTCAAATGTTAAGCTCATTAGTTTCACAAAGCATTTGTAACCCAATTTTATATTATCCTGACCATTATAACATTTTATGCTACAATGGTTTTGTGTAACTTGCCTCAGGGTATTTTCATCATTTGCATGTTTACGGTGTTGAGAACACAATCTGGAAACATGATCTGTTGGAGAGGAAATTGAAGCAAAGTATAATTCTACATACATCGCTGAAATTCTCTATTGATATGGTACTATTGACAGGTATTTTGCTCATGAGCCCCACACATGTATGTGGCAAAATTAATCATAAAGCTATTGTATTTTCTGCTCTGCTTGGCTCATCATATGGTCAGGAGTCTGAACAACAAATCACAGTTTCCTGTTATTTGGCCAAACCTCTTCTGAAGCACCTTCACCAAGATCATCTTGCAGCCAGCCAGTGGTGACCATCCTTCCTTTCTGGAATGGCATGAGATTTATGTCTCGCTGTCCCACGGCTGATCAACTATATGGACATTGTATTAGACCAGTGTGAGTAGGTTAATTTGACATTGGATGTGTTTACAGGGTCATCATAGGTGGAGGAACTAGAGTCGCCAGTATTTTGTCTCCTTTACAACTGGCCAGTATTTTATATCTGGCCGAATGAAGTAGCATCGTGGAAGACGGCCACAGTAATGGCATTCATCGTGTTTGTCATGTAATATTAATGTCGGAAAAAGAATTTGTTGTCAGTGATATTGAGTGAGAGTAGTATGTTAATCCACACTTTGGTTTGGTGGACAGACAGTTTGTTGCTGGCCTGTCCTGAATATCTATGGAGAGGAGGATGATACAGGCAGTGCTGATAAGGTGTGAACATTTTCCAATTGATGTCGCATGAATACATGTATTACAGTAAGGGGAAGGTACTAGCATATGCTCCTATTGAGTAATGTCAAGGATGCAAACATGCATTACTATTAAGAATAACAACTTGCACTAGAACTAGTGATTTTTATTTATTTAGTATATCTATCCATTTTTCAAATTAAACAAATTTCCCTTGGGATAATAAAGATATATTATTATTATTTCTTATAATTTAGCATATGGTACAGTTGAGTAATGTCAAGAATGTGTGTTGTGAAGAACCGCTTCATGAAAGCAACATTATGTCTCCTATCATATCCTGCTTTCCTGCTATTCCATGTGAAAATTACCTGGTTTTACACAGAGCTAAAGCAATCTGTCTCAGCTTCATCCTGTATCCTGTCTAATTTTCTTCAGACTTTTCCTCAGATCAAGTTGGTATTTATATATCGACAGTCGTGCTGGTACATGCCTATAAGTCCTTTGGTACGTGTTTGTCAAAGATCTTACTTTTTCCCCAATTAATATTGCAAATTCAGATTTCTAAACAGTAGCTGTCCACAGTAGCATCTACGTTAACGAGAATTCAGATGTTAATATTGATTCTGAAATATGAACATGTTTCGCAATTTCCTGAACGTCTCATTGCATTTGGCTCACGTCTGTGGAACTCCAGGAAATCACAGCATTCATTACAACCAACTGGCACAAGAGTCTAACCTTCCCTGAGCCAGATTAATCAACATTGATCACTCACTGATGTATTAGGGCTTTTCCAGTAGCCACCAGCTGTGAGAAGGTTAGAACATTAGTTTCATCATCATGGTCCAATCACAACATCATGCCACATCATTACGTACTTGTCGTGAATTAATTTACAATTATTGAATATACTCCAGGAAATGTTATTATTTCTATGCCCACAATGTGGCAGGCAATTAAGTTGGAGATATTGGCAAGAATGAGAAATCTACAAAACTTACATTGATAAATCACTTTTTGGGGGGCTAATTTGGCTGAACGGATTTATGAGTCATTCAATGTTCACTAGTGTCAAATGCCAACTTCTTTTCCAGAACTACAGGACTGAACTCAAACATGGTGTATACTTTATCATTAAAATGGAACTTTTAGGTATAAAAAAAAGGTAACAAATGCTAGCTATTAGAGAGAAGAACACTCAATATAACTTAATACATTAAAAATGTCTACTTGTATCATCTCAAAAAAGCTGGCAACTTTCAAGCTTTTCCAAATTTTCGCGTATTTCCCATTGGTAATTGTAAAAGTTTCATGAATTGTTAATTTTATAGTGCTGTGTTAAACAAAATCTATGGCGAAATGATGTTCTGTAAGAAGTTTATAGACATGACTGTATGTTGTCTTTTTGCCAAGAGCAAACACATCTGAAAACTAATTAGAAGCTTGAATCTATACATTTTGTTAGATAAAGACACATAATTTATCTTTTTAACTCGTGTATACAGCGTGATGGTATTTGAACACATCATTATGCAGATGACATAAAAGTCATATATGCCTAAGTGTTAAGTTAGAACTAGAATATTGGACTTTGGAGCAAAAGGCCACAGGTGCAAATCCCGTCCCAGGGGCCTGGCATCAATGTTGTGAAAGTTACCTTTCTGACGCGATCATGATAGGATGCACTGTCTGTACTGTGGCAATGTAGTGATCATTCTTGGGCTGTCATTACCAGTTGGTCCTCACAGTACTAGTAATAAACAAAATCTATGATTAGTATTCCTAAAAATTACAGATGCAGTCATGATAGGATGCACTGTCTGTACCATGGCAATGCAGTTATATACTTGGTCTGTCTGTATCTTCCTACTTACTATTTATGCTTATCCCTAAATTCTGTCTCGTATTCTGGGCTTAACCTTTTTTTTATGCTAGAGGCAACCAGAGATGCCCTATTGTGTGATGATTTTGATTAAGCAAGTAGGGAGATACTTAATACGAGCCGTGTCATGTTTCGCAGGCCTGCTCACAACAGGGTATGGGATCACATACATACTCTTGTACAAAGATTGGTCTGCTGATCTGGGTTATTGATTAACTGTAGGTTGTATATGTCAAAAACTAATCCTCTGATGCCTGATTACATCGCCCTACCACTGCGTAGTAATCTCACGTTGACATTATTAGAATATCCGAGACGTGCATTTCATGAAATTATCATAAGTAAAATGATTACTCCTTTGTCAGTTTTTGACATATGTCAGCAGAATCCCAACAATTTCTGCGCTGCTATCAGAATGCATCACGAAATCGGGGAGATTTCTGGATTCAGATCAGCGAAAGATCTCAAGTGTGCCATCGATGTATTAATTACGAGGACGTATGTCTTTGCATCAATCTTGGCTGCCCCAGGCAACACACTTTTCGATTGATTATTCATGGCACCAGCAGATCTGTCTTTCACAGATCCACAAAACAATTTGCTGTCAAATCATGGCATGAAAACATTCTATGATATTACTTTGTGGTGTTTCTAACAATTAACCGATACAGATTTCTTTGTAGATATTAAATACAAACTAGTAAGTGAAACCTGTACTTATTATCAACAACTAAATTGCACCTATCAATTTGAAATACATGTTTTCGTAGCCCATGATAGTAGGATTCCCTTGTTTGTCTGTCTGCCACTGTTTGCTTACCTTCAAAGTTTTGGTTTAATTAATACTATTTTCTACAGAGTTTAATGCTTTTGTGTGTTTACAGTAGGGGGAGAAGCCACTACATCAATAATAAGACATCCGTAATAAGACACATGCAGTGGCTGGGTACATAACTAACATGGTGTAGAGACTGTATAGTAGACATCCTTGTACATCAGGCCCCGAGATAACAACACTTCATGCTGGACTCACAAATCTCCATATAAAATTTGAGGTTGAGCATTATAATAATAATGATGCAAAATATAGATTTGAAAAGCGCTATTTCCAGGGGTGACTGCTCTATGACTGCTTAGGACATTTGCTCTTGAAAGAGATTGGTCATTGGTGTTCTTTCCAAAGCAATCATCTCTTTGAATTCCCTGATGGTTAACAGCAACTTTTTGCACAGAACAGCACTGGGTTTATTGAATGTTCGGTCTCCATATGTTGCATGAAATCATACTAAAAAGGTTTCATAATCTCGGGTCCAGATGTGTGCCATCACACCCCCCCCCCCCCCCCATGTTTACTGTCAGTATGTTCTTGATTCCAATCTCCTCATGTTCCAGACAATGCTGTTTTCAGTGAGGTCATCACTTTGATTAGCTTGTTTCTACTCCAACCTATCCGAGGTAGTGATACAGTAGAATGGTCAGGATTGCCAAGTTAAAGGTCTGGATTCTGAGTTTAAGGTTCTTAATTGTACGATTATGAATTGTAAATAAGGAGTGGACTGAAATCAGCATTTCACTTTTGTGTGATCCTATTGATTTTGAGTTCAATAAAATATGTTGGAATAAAAAAAATTAAATCAAAGGTCTGGGTTTGATTCCCTTCCAGGGTTCTGAGATCCACAGGGGGACATTGGACAATGTTGGTATGTGTGCTATTGGTAATCAACATTGGTGTGTCCACGTCAACTGTGGCTCATTAGTCTTTATGTAACAGAGTTTTTGAATATTCTCCTTCAGCTATAAGCATATCAATGCAAGATCACAGAAATCCTATTCCAAATGGCAGCCAAATCACCCACTCCCTCTTTACTGCAAGGCCGATTTCTTGGAGACTTTGTTGGGATCAACTTCCATTTGAAAGCAGGACTTAGTCGGGATCAGTTCACATTTGAAAGGAGAATTTGTCTGTAAGGCATTCTTGAAGGAAATCAATTCTAAATTTCATCCCAGCAGCTTACTATTGTAATGCCTTATTTTTGTCACAATAAAGAATCGATATGTTTTGAAATTGGACAGCTCTGCTGTTGGGTTCATTTAATTTAATTTTAATTAACGACAAGATCGACTGTGGGTTATTCTGTTGGCGTTACACATGTTATTTCAGGCAGAGTCAGGGTTCAATCTGAAAAGTAGAGATGCCTGCAGACATGAACATTACATGGATACAGAAGTAGGAATGGTGCACAAGAACCTAAAATTTGAGATTAAGGATAGGCAGTCGTTCATCCAGCAACATCACTATGATTTTGGTTATTTAGGTTATCATCAGTATGTCACTCTTCACATGGGATAAATGAATGAAAGTTTGTGCTGTGTGCAATGCACAAACACCAGAAGGAAGGGAGGTAACTATGTGCATAATGGTGTTACCTCTAGGTTTTACAATACCAAACTAGATGTATTGAAAGTGCAAATTGAGTTCTTCCAAGGATGCCTTGAAGACTAAATCCTCCCCAGTTCATTAATTTCAACAAAATGTTCTTGCTAAAAGCCAATGTTCTACACTTGCCGATGGCAAATTTTAATTCACTTTGGCTTAAAATATCAGATGTCCTCAATGAACTCAATGAATGCCTAGAAGCCCTTTGATAGTTCTCTTAACAAGGAGGTCAGGCAGGACAAACATACAATCAACCTACTCAAGTACTGCCTCAATAGAGAATATCCTCATCAGTTTATGCAGAACAAACAACACTCATGCTGACCCAAGTCCTGAGAAGTAATTCATGTCCATGTCGAGCGGACAATACACAATGGTACAAATGAAGAGCAATCTTCATCATTAAGAGTGGAGAAAAATGGATGTGAATAATCCACTAATCCACGATTTTTTCTCAGTTCAATAAGAAGATATCCCACAGTAAGGCCAATTCATTCCAGATCGACCTCTGTATTAAGCACTGAGTGGAACCCTAGAACTTGCAGTCATCATCCATCCTCGTTGCCATCCCCAATAGGGATGTTCATTTTGTCCTGAAGGCTCTCCAACATTTGACCATCATGACAACATTTCTGCTTGCAATGCTTTCTACAAAATGATTTGGCACAACCTGGCTGACTCTTTACAGCTTTAGATTGGTAAAGAATGAGGTCTGTCTCTCTCAATTAGCTGAATGCATGGCTGAAGTACCAGAGACCAGGGAAATAGATTTCAATTACCAGTTCTTCAGTATGTTTATACCCCACGAGAACTCTAATCTGACACTGTGTCCAGTGAGGGCTTGGTAAATATCTACATTACAATACATGTAACGTTTGTCTATCATTCACTCAGGCTGGCTTTGAGATTGCCCCATTCCAATTCTCTCCAGAGACAGATTTTAAAAGCAATATTAGTTCCTCTGTAAGCGAAAGGGCACCTGCTTTGTTTAAGGCGTATGTCTAGGTTTTGTTGTCCTTTTCCCACAGGTCTGTGTATTTAGCCAATACAGTACCTTACCCTGCAGTATTACCTTTGTATTTCAGCCACTATTGGAAATTCTGCATGTATAATGGATCATGAAGTCTGGGCTTGGATTGTATCTCTAGTCAGAAAATGTATAAAAAAACACACATTAAACATGACCCTCAGATGACTTGGTAAGCTATAGTGTACTAATATCAGGAAACTCGCAAAAAAAATGAAAAGTCTCTTTGAGGTCAACTGATGTGTACAATGATTTGCTGGATGCTTTAGAATGTATGTTAGATGTAATAAGAGATGTTTTAGTAAACCTCATAACAGGACAAGTCAAGCATGTTTCCTAAGTTTCTCTCACAGTGTCTTTAATCTGCCCATTCTTGAATACTTTAGCTTCATCAAGCTACTGAAAGCATTTATGGATTTCCATCATCAGTATTAGACTGTGGTATTTCCACAGCAGTGAAGTATTGAAATAGAAATAGAAAACTCCCTGTTCTTTATAATTGTTCTACTCCATTGTATGCCCATTCCACTGGCTCCATTGTATGCCCATTCCACTGGCTCCATTGTATGCCCATTCCACTGGCTCCATTGTATGCCCATTCCACTAGCCCCATATTGTGAGGAAGATGCTTTTCATTATCTTTCATTTAATTTACAGTATATACATGTATATATTATACTTCACCCTGTGTTTGAAACCTCTTTTCAATATATACATAAACTGGTTGAACTCGGTATCCAATGTAAATAGAAAATATGGGGAACTAATCTGTTATGTTCAACATGTTTTCTGTGTTTTTTTTCTGTTTATTTTTTAATTGGGGTTTAGAACCGCTTTCGATATTCTTTCACTTATATCACGGCTTGTCAGTTTAAGCCAGGAGGAAACCTGCAACATTCGTAGCGCTGAATGTTGCAGTAAACCTGCACGCATCGGCTGGTACTGACAAAACCAAGGATGCTAACTGCATTGCCACTCTACAGACATCGCATCCTATCAATATCGCGTCAGAAGGGTAACTTTCATTAAAATTGATGCCGGGCCCCTAGGGCAGGATTTGAACCTGGAACCTTGGCTCCGAAGTCCAACTGTTCTACCACTGCGCTACCACCCGCCCCTAACATAAACATGTGTTGTGTCATATAGGTAGGCATGATTCTAACAAGAGACTGTTCTATACATTGTATATCAGCATTGCTCAGTTTCCATTTCAATATTAAAAGGCAAATGTCATCAGTGCATACTTGTAGTTTTACATTTTCAAATATTGTGAAATAATGAGATTGAGGAAGTAGTTACTATTGGACATCTTGACTATTACATTTATTGTCACGATTATTCAACTTAGAATCTTGATATTAAACCATCCATCACGATTATTCGAGTTAATCTCAGTTATTCATGCCATGTAAGCAACTATCACTATTATTCAAGAAACCATCATGATTACTAAAGTTAGTAGCTCAATTATTCAAGTTACTGTCATGATTATTCAACATGGTATCTTGATTTTACAAATAATATACAATGAATGGCCTCAATAGGTATACATATTTAATAAATAAGACAATTGTCTGATATTGTTTTATTTCCAACACATACATTTTAATATATATAACACAATTGTCAGATATAGTTCTATTACCAACACAAATTTGAGATCTGATGACCAAACATATCCTCAATGTAGTGAAAATGTAATTAATAAAATCAGAGATAAACCATTAAACTACAAATAACTTTCTCAGTACTCAGATAGCTTTTCCTTTCATTACAAGTACTAACCTGGCATTATCTGATTATTGGACTGATTTTACAAGTACTAACCAGACATTAACTGATTTATTGAACTGATTGTTCTTTATGCACACCGATGCTATCAACATGAAAACAAAATGCCAAGATACTCATTTCCTTACTGTCTGGAATCACAGGCACCATTGCTTAAAACATTCACAAGCACAGACAGCAAAAATCAAATCTCGTAGAGTCTCCTAACATTTGTCATAAAATTGAGAATGTGCACTGATAATTTGAAGGAGCATGTTAATAAATTATGATACTGTAAATCAGGAAATTAATGCGAGCAGGATATTAATGCGAAAAACGCGATTGGCTTATGGTCGCATTTAATTCCTACGCATTATGGAAAATAATGAAAGGTACGTTCGGAAAAAAAACAACATGAATAGTGGTCTCGATCGCATTTAATTGTTGTCGTATTTGTGTCTAAATTGCTTGAGGTCGCATTAAATGAGTGACGCATTAATTTCCTGATTTACAGTAAATTCCATATTATTTCAGAGGCAATTGATGTGAAAATCATGGAGAGCAACAGTATCACTTTTCCTTATGGCAGCTTTATCTGTGCAACGTATTATTGAACAGGGTACGCAATACAATATTACAGCAATCAGGTAACAGGCACAGTTTCTATGTGTTATATTCCAATCAGGTCTGTGGTACCCATCCCAAGAGTAAATACCATTGTATATTAGATACTGGCCTTACACAGGCTCATTGGCACTGGATATTCCACATGGCCATAAAATGGACTTAATCATATTAGGCCAAAACAGTAAAGAAGACATTTGGAAGCAAGCTAGTAAACCACAGGGCCATTAAAAAGCACGTAACTCTTAGACTTTGTCATCACTGTCCACGTAATCGTAGTTTATTTGGAAATATACTGCAGATTTCAAATCAATTATTTTCCATTCCTGAATGTCAAACCTCTTAAAAAAGAAAAGAAAATTTCGCCTGTAAAAGTTGTTTAGTCTATACACACCATTTTATTGCACATATGGAAGTGTTTTTATTTCATTGCATTGTATTGTACAATATATCTGCTGACAATGAAATAGCAGATGGAGGCATTAGGACATTTTAACTTTCAGCACCAGAAATATCGACTGCTTAGTCTTGAATTAACTTGAATTAGTGCATAGAAAAATTATTTACAACGATGGAGGATCCGCTATCGATCTTTGTTGCCAAATTGCAATGGCCACTTCAATCACTGTTAAAAGATTTCGCTGGATCATTTCTGGTCTTGATTCTGCCTGTGTAATATGTTCCATCCACTTTTTGTGGCTCTGTCATTAAGTGCATTTGTGCCATAGTATGACACTTTCACTCTCAAGAAATCCACACTTCAGGAGAATGGATCCATTCATTAGAAGTTTTTTTTTAGTTTGTTCCTCGAGGTTTCAAAAATAATATAATAGAAATACACAAAAAGAAGCCATAGCAAGATTGCCACATACAAGATGATGAGGTACAGATTGCCTGGCGGCATATATCATAGGAACTAATTGGCCAATCCTTAAAGTCAAGGTTGAACTATATATATTAATATATTTATATTGAATTACATATTTCATTAAAAAATATATCCATGTTAAATTATTTATAATTTGGTATGAATTCATGAATTGTAATCAAATGTACATTGCGTAAAAAGTACATGGACAGGTTGACATCACAATTAACTGCCATTCAGTGAAATCATAGGTTCTCTTTTCTGATCCACTTTCCATCATCAGATCATGTCCACATGGAGGACTTCAAGTCCTGCTCAGACAGCAATTACTTGGGGCACCTTCACAAAGTTTTCTTAGACAGAACTACCAACCACGTTTCCAGCAGTCCAGATCATCGTATCCACCGTTTTTGCTAAGGATGAGTCCTGGCAACAGGCCCTGCTTGTCCACAAGGCAGTACTAGCTGACCATCATTAGGATTGCATGCATATACTTCCAATACATTGATTTTCAGGAATGAAGCCATCATCCCAGACCAAGATTTCTTCGTGCAGTTCCTTACAGGAAATACTCTCTCACATCAGTTTCCAGTCACCCTTACTCTTCATCCCCTTCCAGTTCCTCACAGGGGTATTAATGAAGCTCGCAACACCATGTAATGTTCCTTTATTATCCCTAATTTCATCTATCGCTTGCTGGGCTGTAACATTTAAGGGGCCCTAGAGAACCAGATGATGGAAAGTACAGGGTGGGGTTTACACAGGGTCGACTTGGTCACGCAATGACTGACACATTGATGTAAAGTCCTGTTTATTAGGACAGAATCCAAAGACAGAAAATGCTTAAAATCCAGGCCATTGATGAATCAAATCTAAAAGTACAAACCACTGATGGCTAGGAGTGCATGTATAATGTATGAGAACAAAGAACTAGCAGTCATTATGACTCAACTAAGGAAAAGTAAATTTCCTGACATTAAAATAAATTGCCATTGAAAATATACTTATAGTTATTAATTTATATCAGAACTAACTTCAAGAAATACGATCATAATGGAATTATCTTTGTTGAAAATCTGTTGCATTAACTGTTCTACAGCTTTATTATTACTATTTCTGAAGAATGATATACTAGTATACATATTCTGAAATGGAATTCTGGACATTTTTAAAAATCATTTTGTCTGTAACTCAACCTTTTTTTCTCTCCATATTTTCTCCCAATTAAATCTATAACTTGTAAATTATTTTCCTTTTGATGTGCAACATATATCAATCAACTGTACAGCCACTGAAACCAGAAATATACAAATTAGTCCTTGATAAAGATTAATGGATACTTCTCGCTATATTTAGTACATAATCAGACCTGAAACATAACACAGTTTCCAGTTCTAATAAGAGAATTTACAAGTTCTGGTGACAAAGAATTACCCTGATGTACTGGCACACTTTGAAAATATGTGAAAAGAAATCTTCAATCAATTCAGCCTCGTTCATCTTTACAACTCTCTTGCACAACTACACTCAGAGCTATTGGGTTCCAAGTACCACAACCTATACTACTAACAGCCTATCATTTCTCTCAGTGTACTAATTGGGTCAATGATTGATGTATTGCTTTACTTCACAATGGGGAATCTCTCACCCATAGCACTCACTAATGATTGATAGTTAAACATTTTTTTAATTTATTTTTTAATTGGGGTTTAGAGTCGCTTTCAAGATTCTTTCACTTTTATCACGACTTGTCAGTTTAGGGCAGGAGGAAAACTGCAACATCCATAGCGCTGAATGTTGCAGTAAACATGCGAGCATCAGCTGGTACTGACAAGACCAAGGATGATAAACTGCATTGCCACTCTACAGACATCGCATCCTATCAATATCATGTCAGAAAGGTAAATTTCGCGAACATTGATGCCGGGGCCCCCGATAGTTATACAATATGTATTTTAAAATGAAGAGAAGCATGAAGAACACGCAAAGGTAAAGGCTAGATTGAACGTAGGTATACGGTGTGTGTATGAGAATGGATATATAATGGTACCATAATACAAAATTTTAAGAAATTGACAATGAAATTCCTTAAAGAATGTTAAAATCGGATAACGGTGTACCTGGGTAAAAGAAATGTTTGAAATTAGGCGAAGTATAAAATTTCTCACACTGAACTGAAGTCCACTTGACTGAAATGCACAAAGTCAAAGCAAAAATGTTATATTCTTAATCATGAGGCCCTCATCACATCCAATGCCTCGAGGTTTATCCTTGCCTATTAAAATGCAAAAATGAGTAAAGTGCACTAAATACATATACTGTTAATACCAATTTAAGATGACACTGACTGATGCAGGATATTCTGAGTTACCTCATCTTGACCAAGACCAACGTTGATCCAACTAATAATACATGAGTAAGTGAGTGAATTATTGTTTTACGTCACAGCGGGAATCTTTCACCCATACTTGACGTTGAATTAATTAATTATGCAAATAATACATGAAATAATAAAGAAAACCTCAATATTATCCCAATAAATCAGAAACATAATTTAATCATAATAAATCCATCAACATTATCAATAAAATGACAAGACAACGGTGTACACCCATAAATTCCAGAGAACAGGTCCACAATGAACGCAATAGCAGAAAGTAATTTTCTCCAAGTGGTGAAATTGTGGGATAAAGCAAAAGTTGTGAGTTTTCATTGGCATCAAATGTGATGAGTCTGAACTGGACAGTCCAGCTAAGTGGATGAGGCTGTCCCTAAGTGGACATTGCAGTCCGACTCTAAATAATGCCCTTCTCAGACAAGGTGTCCTCATTGCCATGGCAACCATTTATGGCAACACTTGATTTCTATTCGATTACAGTCATTAGATATATCTGTTTGGACTAAATTGAGTAGTTTTATGGATCTATTGATTCGGAAGAATCAGAAATATTGAATTTATGCTGTGGTGTGTTACCACATTGAACAGCACAAACCTGGCAAAGTGCAAGAATTCCTGGACTATTTTATTTAGACACCCCTAGGGACCCTGGCAAGTGCATTAGAAACAATCCAATTTACACTAAAGGTTCTACTTCTCTTAATAGTATACCTAATTGATTGGTCCACAATTACTTCTTTGATTGTAAAACTTCACACCCATACATCTAATGGCATGTATTTCATCTCAAATTAAAAACATACACATTTAGTTCACTTAAGGAATTGTTGTTCCATAATTACAGTGAGTGATCTGTTGCTTGTCACCTCAGTGGGAATCTTTCACCCATATACAACAATGAATAATTACAAAATTATCGTCTTATTAC
This sequence comes from Lepetodrilus schrolli, assembly GCA_032361225.1. Taxonomy (NCBI): domain Eukaryota; kingdom Metazoa; phylum Mollusca; class Gastropoda; order Lepetellida; family Lepetodrilidae; genus Lepetodrilus; species Lepetodrilus schrolli. The sequence goes on along the minus strand of JAUTBT010049046.1, from coordinate 17,242 downwards.
GGGACAGAGAAAAAAAAGATATAAAGCATTGATAATATTCAAGCCAACTGATCTCATGAATACTGATTTACTTTGGTTCTGATATCAAAACGTGTCTTCCCCAATGATGTCTTGAGATGGTTTGAACAGCACATGCATTCATTAACACAAGATCATTGAATATATGCAAATCTCAATTCATGTTATTCATCCATAACTCTACGAGGAAGCCGAGCATATGACAAGAATGTAAAGTATGCACTTTACGCAATGCAGTCTAAGCATAGCACACAAAATGACCGGGTATGATAAAGTCTGCAAACAATAACTTTTGCTATTAGGGTTATTCAATGGATCAAGAAGAAAATCCTTCTTTGAAATTACTGTCACAGATAGTGTAGCACTATGACCATGCTTTAGAGCGTGGCTTTGGCGCAAAATATAAATGTACACATGATTATTACTATTAATGTGGGACGTGGAATTCTGTTTCTCGCCATTCAGTGAATGTGACACCAATAACAGCATTCATAGCTGTCAGATCAGGTTGACCTTTAGAATAATTTGAAATTCTGCGTATTGGCAATAAACTAAATTTGAATTCAAACATAAGATTACTTTATGCAAAGATTCGCACTTCAAGTCAAAGGCATACAAACACAGATTTCAAAGTTAGTTTGGGGTCTAACTTGCAATATAAATGGAAATTACTTTGAAGCCAGCATACAAAATGATGATATTGTATCGCCCTAAACCTGTCCATTGATCTATGGAAGGGCCGATTCCATGTTACACCCAACCCATCTCCCTCACCCCCAAACTGCTTCTGGAAAGATCCAAATGTTCATGGAGCTGATTCCATATTGACAGTACAATCTAATATGATCTACTGTAAAATATGTATATTTCGCGCAGACTTATATTACGCGCATTACGCGCAAAATTATAGTCCACACAAAATATGAAACCCTAAGTTTACTTATTGAAGCAGACGTATTAATATACAATGTAATTAATACTAATAAATGAAGAACACAACACAGAAGATACGATTAAAAATGTAATTGAACGATGTTATTAAAAATTAATTAAATGTAAAAATGTATACTAGTATTAGTCTATTAGTATTAATCTTACCACTCAAGTTAAACGTTACAAGCGGCAATCACCACACGAATAAAATGTTATAAGCGCAATCAACTCCGATCTCGTTTTGCAATCACGTGATGCAATGACTAGTATAATGGTCCCGGTAAAATAAGCAATCTAATAATGTATGTCTACTATTTCATTGTTACTCGTGTTTATCTATCAAACTATCATTTAATTAGCTTGAGAATCTATTTCCTGTTAACTAATCTTGTTAACCTTGATAAACAAAGAGTCTACTCACGATGTCTGAGGCCATGTGTTGCCAGTCATCGCTAATTACTTGGCTTTTTTTTCTATTTTAATTGGTCTTTACAACTAGTTGCATTTATAATCGCCGGTGAACACGTTATAAGTAGTACTATTGTTCAATATGTGAGTGAATATTTTTTCCCCCATTTTTCTTTTGTGGCAAATGCGTGCAATTTAATTCCGGTGAATATGTAAATTATAGCAGTTGCGCGAAATTTGCGTCCGCGAAATATAAGTCTTTTACGGTATACAGGATTTTATCACCACTGACCAAGAAATGCCAGCCAAAAGCTCAACCAAGAGCTCAGCTAAGAATTGCTCGACACATCAGTTCAATTTTCTAATTTACTAATCCAATCAAATTTTTTTTAAAGTAAAAATAAAAGTAAAATATTTATGATTATTTGGAATCAAAGTCAGGAATATGGCGCTGGTTCCATGGAACAATCGTAGTGCAATGAAAGTCTTAACTTCCATAGGTCAACATGGAGCTACAACTCTTGTAGCCCAACAATTGTTCTGTGGAACTGGGTCCTGGGTTGAATACATTACATACAATAAGTACAGTGTATAGTTGGATGAGTGTATATTTTCAGGGAATAATTTGTTTGAGAATCAAATCTAGGTAAAGTACTGTGATTGTATGGCTGTAACCTCCCAAGATGACAGGCAACACCTCTGTGACTTCTTGATGATTCACAAGTTTCAATTAGTGTTCAAGAAGCCAGTATATAAATGTACACACAGACGAAATAAACATTAGTTGTGAGGAAATCAATGTGACCTGACTGCTGGAAATGAAGGTCATACTTACAGAGAAAGGTGAGATATGAAGCACTGTGGACGATAAACTTGATAAAGGGCTTGCGAATCAATCCCCCCAGGAAGCACTTTGGAGCTATAAGGTAGATGAGGGACAAAACAGGAAACATTATTCCAATAGTCTGTGTGATCATTAACTTGGACACAATGTTCCGCCTGCGGAAACCAGGTAGTCCTTCGTACCACAGAGAAGCCAGGAGCTGCTGACAGTTCGGGTGAGACACAAACTGAAAGAAAATAGAAACGAAATGAATTGGTGCTCAATTACCAGTGCATGCATGATGGCTTCTTTTTTTTTTGGGGGGGGGGGTAGAACATGTAAAAAATGTATCTTTAATGCATTTCTGAGAAAACTGGAACCATCACTGCATAAGAAGTATAATGGAAATTGTTCTCAAGAACGTATTCCTGAAAACAATTCTTCTAATTTCAAAATTATTATAGCCCTAGTGGTAACTTTGATGCATGTGCAGCTAGTTCCAACTAATAGCACTACAACTGTTCTGTGGAACAGGCACAAGAATTACAAGATTTAACTGGCTTAGCCTGATTTAGCTTTCTTCAAGATAAATTCAATTTAAAAAAAAATTTGAATTGTGGTTTAGAGCCGCATTCAAGATTCTTTCACTTATATCACGGGTTGTCAGTTTAGGGCAGGAGGAAACCTGCAACATCCGTAGCGCTGGTACTGACAAGACCAAGAATTACAATTGCATTGAAATGTAACTTTCGTGAACATTGATGGCGGGCCCCATGGGCAGGATTTGAACCTGGAACCATTGGCTCTGAAGTCCATCGTTCTACCACTGCACTGCCACCCACCCCTTGTTTACAGGTTCAGATGTCCTTGTCCATGGATATATAAAGACATCCTAAGTACATTACAGTTGGAAATAACAAAAGATTGACAAGAATATCGTTCTTGGCAGACATGGGAATGACAAGCTCTATTCGTATCCAATCTTGTCCATTTTCAAATCCTGTGTCTTCTTGAAGTACAACCTAAATCTAGGTTGAGATTTGCAAAGATCCATGCAGACAACTTCACCTACTTTAGGTAAATCTCATGTTTATATAATAATATTATGGTGATGAATATCTTTGGGGTTTTCACAGGTTGTCACCAATAAACTGACACCAATGGAGTTCTACAGCATGACAGATTATTGAGACAGCCCTTAGTGCATATATTTTATCTGGTTCAATAAACCTACCACTAAATGAATTTATTGTTTATCCAACTTCATTGCCTATGCACTAGAAACCAACCAATCCCATCTACCAGCAGCAAATTTGTTTATTTCATCTGCTGATATAAATAATTGTCTTGAAGAAACTGCAAAGCCTACCTACTTAATATACATGTCCTGGGGATCTTTGTCTGCCCTGCTCTGGAGCCAGTATCTGATGGTGACCATCAACTTTTCCAACTCAACAATCAGGAGAGAACATCTACAGCTAAATCTCAAATATAGTGGTCTCCTCACCTTTTTTTGCTTATACTTGATGGCCAGTTTTAACCTGCTGAGTTTGTTCTTGTTGGTTCCTTGATCATCCGTGGCTTGGCTCGATGTATCGTGGTTGAGAATGATCTGAAGTTCACGTGACCCGCGGGTCTGTTCAAGAAGGTCCACGGCAAAGTCCTGACACTTTGTGGCCAGCTTCTCGTAGTCCACCTTGAACTCGTTCTCCATCTTGCTGAGCCTCTTCAGCTCTCGACTAAGTTCGAACGTGGTCAGAATCGGATCCTTGCTGGACAGCGCGATCAGAGAAGGGCTGGCTAGCGCCTTGTACGCGTTGATCCGAGACCGACTGTGACGCAGGCTGTCCTGTTCGCTCTCAGTTAGGCAGTACTTGCAGCTGCAGCGGACGTCGTGCGGCTTGGGGATACGGAACCCTCTGTCCAGGAGGATCTTGATGATCTCATAGTTGTCCCGATGTCCCGCCAAGATGATGGGAGTGATGTCGGGCGTGAATGAGCTGGATGGATATGTCTGAAGTAAGGCCTGGAACATGGAAACATCACAGTCAGAGACTTTCTTAGTCTTTAAGGACTGAAGAAAACAATATATATAGTAAAAATATCTTACATGTACATAGTTTTGTATATGTTTATTCCCACATTGCAGTGTAATGAACAAGCAGTATGCAAGGATTTGGCACATTATTCATGTATTTTGCAAGTTCCCTGATTAGTAAACAAAGGTAGTACCACACCTGTCATTTCCAAGTTTTCTGATCTATTTTTTTTGAAATTATTTAGGGGGGCATTTTTTTATGGTTTTTTAATTGGGGTTTAGAGCCACTTTCAAGATTCTTTCACTTATATCACGGCTTGTCAGTTTATGGCAGGAGGAAACCTGCAACATCCGTAGCGCTGAATGTTGCAGTAAACCTGCAAGTATTGGCTGGTATTGACAAAACCAAGGATGATAAATGGATTGCCACTCTACAGACAGCGCATCCTATCAATATCGCATCAGAAAGGTAACTTTCGTGAACATTGATGCTGGGCCCCCAGCTAGGGATTTGAACCTGGAACCGTTGGCTCTGAAGTCCAACATTCTACCACTGTGCTACCATCCACCCGTGTTTAGAGCTGATTGCAGGATTATTATGCATCATGGCATGAAAGTTAATATGTTAATAAATTTAGAAATATTCAAATTAAATAAAACTACACGTAACAGCAAAAATAAATAATAAAAATACTTGCAATTTATGATAAAAGCCTGTGAGAGTCTATTGATTTACCCACACAGTACTTGTAGATTACAGTCTATTTACACTGTGCCTAGCACTTAAACACTTTACCCTACACACTCACATGATGGGAAATACCACAGACACATTAAACAGTCCTATTCACTCATTACTGATAATCCTACTATTTCCTTCATATAGGCAGTCTGAATACACATTTAAGTACATGTATTAGCCACTATTAGACTTTACATTTAGCAATGTTGATTATAATGTATGATTAAGGCATACAAAATTTAATGTGGAATTTTCCAAAATATATTACATAATGCACATCACATGGGAATGCTGGGACATTATTTTACTTTGGAAATACAACTACAACCAAAATCATTAATAATGGTATATGCAGTTCTCATAGACAGATAAATACTAGGTAATTGCTCTAAAACACACACACACACACACACACACACACACACACACACACACACACACACACACACATATATATACAACCTAGCGCACCCATTACACACACACATATACATACTAGCACGCACACACACTACACACACAGACACATATACAACCTAGCGCACACATTACACACACACATATACATACTAGCACACACGCACACACACACACACACACTACACACACATTACACACACACACACAAACACATATATACATACTAGCACACACATACACACACACACTACACACACACACTACACACACATTACACACACACACAAACACATATATACATACTAGCACACACATACACACACACACACACACACACACATAAACACACACACACACACACATCTATATTCACTGCAATATTTCAGAAACTCTTGCAGTTTTTCTCATCAGCATATAGAAGTAAATTGTCTCGCTATCTGCTTCCTGATAATTCACGTAACCTGAGATCAACAAGTAAATGGTTCATTCTCCAAAATTCTTCTTTAGCAGAGATAATGTGCAGTTAGCGATTAAGATACTATATCTGGAAGTGATCTCTGAATAAACGTGCAACATACAATTTGAATGTAAAGAAGACAAGCAAGGCCCTCCTGTACAAAACTGTAAGGGTACTACAACACCAGCCTTACCAATGGTGAGCTCTACGGCTCTTTCTTTTTTTGAATTGGGGCTTAAAGTCGCTTTCAATATTCTTTCACTTATATCACAACTTGTCAGTTTAGGACAGGAGGAAACCCGCAACATCCATAGCTCTGAATGTTGCAGTAAACCTGCGAGCATCGGCTGGTACTGACAAGACCAAGGATGATAACTGCATTGCCACTCTACAGACATCACATCCTATCAATATTGATGCCAGGCCCCCGGTGCGGGATTTGAACCTGGAACCTTGTGTGTGAACTTAATTGGATAGAGGCCGAAATAGTTTCATCCAATGAAGACAATTCCTATGATGTTGAAATACAAATTGTGATCAAAGACTGTCCTTGGCTAGTATTTAAAAGATATTTCATGGCATGTAATGATTCGGTCAATAATACCATATATTGCTTGTGCAAATTCTGCTCCGATATTAAACTGATTGTGAAGTCTGGTGTAGTAAATGAGAGCTTAGATCCAGATAATGACAAAATGACGCAAAACTTGAAAGCTTAGATCCAGATCATGACAAAATGACACAAAACCTGAAAGCTTAGATCTTGTTCATGACTAAAAATCACAAAACACGGGCTAAGGTTGATGGACAAAGTTCTTTTATTGAAACAAAGATATTATCACCAGATTCACAGACACAAAATGGTACATGGCTGCTTGACATTTCATATTTATTATTTAGTAATAAATTACGTGATGTTGAATGATCTTGAAACCATTTCTCAGCTGCCTCCAGCAATGAGAAGGTTGATACCGTCTTAAGCAGCAGTAGTATATACTGGCAAGCAAGGATGGACTGAGAGTTGTATCAGTTTTTCATAATGCTATGTATAGATGTGAATTCATAATGCATATGAATAATCCTCTATCTGGTGATCAATGTTCACCAATGACTGGTTCGTTAAATCTGAATAGGTCTTCCGTCTATGATTACGTTTGTGATAGATTTTGAATGCTAAGAATAATTTGTTGGTTCATAGCCAGCTATTCAATATATGGCTATTATTTCCGAATGCCATTTCTTTTCGTTTTACAATTGGATTAGATGTTTTTTAAAGTGTTTTAAAATTAATTTAAAGGTTTTCCTAATTTTCTGCAGAAAAGATTTCGGAAGAACAATACTAATGATTAGTTGTATATTTTGAGAGAAACTAATAGATTTTCAAAATTTTGTTTCACTATGTTCTTGGGTGGTTTATATGTATTTTTTCTAACCCAGTTCAACAATGACCATACACCAGCCAGTGGCTACATATTCAATTTTCCATTATCTTTATAAATTATTTAATTTTTTTTACAATCGAACAAGAATGACAAACTGTCGAGTGATAGAAATACACTGAACATCACAAAACAGGACCAATGGCTTTAGGATACAAACACAACCATAGGATGAAATTATTTCTGTACAACATCAGGCTGATATAGTTGCTCAACATTCCAAAATGATCAAAGTTGTTAATGAACATGTGAAATAAACTAAAAAGAATTGTCATCCATTCAGACAGTTTATGGATTATTGCAATCTAATTAAAATTAAATCTTGGGTTTATTCTTCGCAATTCCCCAGCATCAAGATCTAAGGAAACTGTACGAGTGTTTGTCCTGTTGATCTTTCATGAACTCTGCTATTGACCAATCAGGTTGCTGGTTGACAAATCCTGTTTTCATTTTTGACTGGTACCTCGTGTGTGTGTGTGTGCGTGTGTGTGTGCGTGTGTGTGTGCGTGTGCGCGAGTATGCATGTGTGTCAGCGAGACAAATCCCCACACAGTTTTTTCCTTTTCTGTTGATGTTGGAGAATAGTGGAGACGATCAAAGATGCAATATTAATTACATTGGTTAAATAATTGAAGTAAACACCCCGATACAGTTTCAACAGTTATTCTAAAAATGGAACATTCAAATTCTATACACTGAGTACTGCCCCCTGATGTGGTATGGGATTCGATGACAATATATATACGTACATGTACTCAGTAGCTGGAAAACGAGATGATATTACGAAGAACATGACAACTTCCAGGTAAGTCTTTGGAAAATAATAACACAGAGCTGAGATCAAGCAAATTGACATATAAATTTGACAATGACCTAGATGAATAAATAAAATGCAAAACCCCAAAACAAGAAAAATGTGCCTATGCTGCATGAAGTAATGTATAATAAATTCATTTTTATGACCAGGGAAAACATCAAAAGTATGATTTCTTTCTAATGAACTTAATATGTTGTTTAAAAATAAATTAATGTATTCTGTTGACTTAAATTAATGAAAAATCTTCCCCGGCTTACAAAAATAACCTTGTAAAATTTGTAATATTATTGTTTTGACATGGTTCTACACTATGGTAAACATAATCCGCATAGCTGAATTTCACCACATGTTTCAGAAATGTCCTTGATATATATACTTGCATATACATTTGTATAATATAATATTGATAATTATAAAGAGATTGAATAAATAATCAAAGAATTCAAAGAAATGAGTTGAATGTAAACATGTACAAAAGAATTGATGTATAGTACAAGTGAAATGACATGCACATTATAATTAAACTGTTATTGCACACAGCTAATAATTCATTTAACATAATGCTATGCACACAAACTAAATCGGACTATACTAATGACAAAGATGAGAAGATGATGGTATCCCAATGAGGAAAATATAATTTCTTTGACCATTTCAGCCGATAACATAAACAATTAACTTAATAGATGTTTCTAATGGTTCAAAGAAAATGGATCAGTTTCCACAATTAAAATTTTGTACTAAATCTACAAGGCTGGAAAACACAACACCTACATAACTTCAATTATGAACTTAATAATTTTATTGTGGAAAATTGTAGCAAAGGTAGAATTATGTAAATATTGATTGATGATATAACCCTGCTTGTTTGCAAACACTTGAAGAATCCAAAGGAAATTTAGATACCATACATTCTATTTACAAGATGATCAACTTGAAAATAGTTACAAAGAAAGGTTTGCATATCTCTGCTAAACACAGAACTTATAATATTCAATGTGATTATTAGAAAATAAGTTTTAAAATAATTTCATATATTCTACATTGAAAATAACTCGATGCTTTTTCTTTGTTCCAAATAGTGATAATGAACCAAATTATTGTGAGCAACATTAAGGTCATATCAACAGTACAAAAATATTTCTAGATGAACTTGTGAATACTGAAAATTAGTTCCTACATTTGATAATCTGGATTTATTTAGACAGTGCACAATTATGGAAAGTAATATTTTAACTGGAAATGTGCAATATTTATATGATATTGATATGATAACGTGACAAGGTTGCATAGAAGTCAATGTGGCAACGAAAATACTGAAACTATATTAAACTACGTAGGCAAAACAGGTGTTGTTTCATATACATTGCATAGGTCTGCAACTTTTTATTTTGCATAACAAATAACTTAATATAAATAGATCAATTAATGTTATTATGGGCTAGAATAAATAGAAATAATCCCAATTGGACTGTAGCTAATTTGACACTTAAATAGACACAGTATCATTATGATTATAGAATTAACCATTTAAATGCTAATTTAATTGAAAAAAAAGTACAATCTGCTGCACAGCATCCTAATAGTGACATCAAGTCTCTCTACAATCATCTTCCGAAATATAAAACATATTTAGGGCCAAGAATCTAAAATACAAATTATAATTGTTGAAATACAAAAATACCAATTTCTTACAATCAACTATCCTATTGACGATAGAAGTATTAGCACGTTTTGTCTAAAATGCCAAATGTTGCAGGTATCTTAAGGGCTACTGGAAATTTAGGATTTTCTAAGGCTTGTACTATATATTATAATAATGAGGACCAGTGCTCAATTCTGTTGACTTATATGGCTGCTACCTTGGCTCAATCGCCCATAAATCTGAATCAGAATGGCCAAATCAGAATTAGGAATTCATGGACCCAATTTAGTATTAGTCTCAGGTCATACTGACCTGGAGATCTAAGCCAACACTGGACAAGACAGTGATCCCACATGTCAGATAGGCCAAGTACGACAACAACATATACTGAACAAAAAAAGAAACTTGATTTTATTACATACTTCCTCACAAGAATCCACTGCATATTAAAATATCTCTATTGGTAAAATATGTCTAGCCCATATGCTGGCATGCCCTTTCAAGCACTTACACTCAGTTATCCTAAACAGTGCACATGTATGGATAATTTTGCACAAAACATTAAATGGGCGTGCAGAAGATCACGTGACCATTCCATGGGCGCCACTTTCACGCGAGTATACACATATCATTAATGGCATACAGAATAACATATATGAATCTGCAGAAAACAATGATTAAAAAATGTGTATACTATCGAGTATTGACCGGGGACGTGCCATGCGCAGGTTGGAAGCTGCACAAGCCGTACTGGAAGTGGTGCGTGTGCTTGGTTGCAACCAACAGGAGATACATACTCTAAGTATGTGTACTCAACTAAGAACAACAGTAGATCGTCTATGATCAGAAGCAATGCGAGTGACGTCACGAATAGATGATGGACAAAATACGGTTACGTCATTCTGGGCAATCTAAGTCATCGCCCAATCATTATCTCTTGGAATTTTTCAAGGGTTGGGTCACCCCGCACTTTGTATGTCTCAGACACCCCGATACCTAGGTCTAGTTTTGATGTCAACTTACTGTCACGTAGAGTAATTGCCCAAATAAAGTGATGAGAAACAATGCTGTTTGGTTAGGCATCACTTAAGCTTAAATAAATAACATAACAGAAAACTGCAGTTCGTTACCTATAAATCGATGACAAAATCTCATTTAGTCAAAATCAAGTTTCTTTTTTGGCTCAGTATAGTAATTTTTTAGCTTAATAACTAAACTTACATCACAAACAACTAATATTACTGTCTACAAGTCTATATCTTGATAAATAAATAAGCTAATGTTGAAAATGTCAAGTATACATGTATTAATGCTTAAAATTGATGAATGCACAATTGTATTCTTAAATTAATGGAATGTCAAGATAAATAAGTTATTGGTTGTACCATATGGGAGAAATTTCATAAATTTCTCAGCCAGAAATAACCAAATATGGTGATATAATGTTGTATTTCATAATAATTTTCAACTAATGGGACACAGTTGATCAAATGTTTTTTTTGGTCAAAAACGAGGGTGATAAACTTGAGAGTGAATGTGTATCTTTGTAGAATATATTTGATAATTATGTCCATCAGAATAAGTCTGCCCAAGATTGGGTCTTAAAAACAATGAAATACATGTCTTTGTCACAAATGAATCAATCAACAAAACAATTTCATATCATGTTATCCTTTGTAAAGAAACTCAGTGAAATATGTATGATATCAATAATAGCAGACTTTTTGATGAATAGTTGCTTTTGACAAAGAAAGATAATTTCTTTACATAATTTTTAATTAAGGGACAGATTACTGATCATTTCACAAATGTTTTATTCAAAATAATTAAAATAAACATGGACAGACAACAGCAAAATATGAAATTGTTTTGTAGAACATGTAAGATATGGCAAAATAAGGATTCAACAGATGAAAAGAAAACATAACCAATAATATCTAAAGTTCAATGAAACCAAATTAATGAATGTATAAAATATGATTAACAACGGTATATAAATATGGAGTTTAAATACATGATGGAAAAAAAAGGAAGAAGAACCAACACACAGACAATTCATGCAAAATACAAATGCTCAACAATTCAACAGCTCATTAAGCAGTTTCAAAAATACTTTCCAAACAACATCCTCACAATCTATAATAGTATGCAAAACATCTACTGTGTATTAAGTACATTAAAATCCTAATAATTACTACTTTCATGATGAGCAATGTATATAATATGTATATATAGTTTTTATATATGTATGAGCTATAGTGAGAAATCTCACCAACAGTGCAGTCATGTCTCAAAACACACAAAAAATGGGTCTGGCAGTCACTTTGAATTAAAAAAAACACAAAAAACCTTCCCCTCCCCCTACACCCCAATAACCCATCCCAACAACTTTTATTTTTTCATGGACAAAACAAATACAAATAACAGGACTTTCGTTTTGCTACAAATATAGTCATTCAACATCTGAACACATTGAATAGAAATCTTTTTGAACTACAATTTTTTTTGTCTATGGACATGGAGTCTGTCGTCAAACACTTCCCGTGGAGAGGCCTCCCATGATCTTCTGCCAGAGATCCTTCCTACACGACTTTGAGCGTCGGAGGCTCTGGAGCAGTTCGTTAAATTGCACGACACCACCTGGTGCCAGGAAGAAGGCGTTGCGTGCGCTGCAGATGGTGCTGACGAAGTCGTCGTAGTCTGCGTACGTGATGTGGTGGATCCTCTGGTGAGCGCACTGTATGAACCTGTCGGAATAACGTGGATTGTGGTGGATTTTTTAATGCTATCTGCTGCAGTAAATTAATAACACTATGAACCTGTTGGAACATCATGGAACTAGTGATTAATTTAACCCTTTCCCTGCTGGATTAGACATAGGCACTGCAGTTTTGGGCATCTTGGTTGCCTCCAGCATGGAGGGTTAAAACCATTTGCAGTAAATGTTCAACATTTCAATATTATGAACCTTTCAGCACAGAAAGGAATGTAGTCAATTATTTGAGCATGCTTTTGTAGGTGGATCTGGCACATTATAAATATCCATTATTATTATTATTGTTATTATATAAATGATTTAATTCCGTTTGCTGTAGTTTTTAAACTAATGCACAGCATGAAAAGAACATGGAGCCATAAAATCTTACAGATGAGATTTTGTGAATAGTAATGTGATGGTTTAGGACTTACATCTGTAGACATTTCTGGAACATGGAGTTGAGAATGTTGGAGCGCAGCTGGCTAGGCACGTGGGCTTGGTTGTTTCTGGCCAGGAAGCGGGCAGCCTCTGATGCCAGGTCATACAGGACAAATGGACTGACCACGGCATTCACAGCGCTAGCACAGAACTGCTGCAGCGTCGACGTTCCTGAACGCAATCGAAAAGACCATGAATGCCACAATATTAAATTAACTCATGAGCAAACTAAGTCTAAGAGATAGGGGGATAACATAGTGCTTATCACAACCACCAGAATAGGTTACAGTGGTTTTAACAAACACAAAACATGTGATAAACACGCATTATTAATGCTATAGGGTTGTTGTTGTTCATGTGCTTTCACCTTTGACAAACGGATTCTGTGCGTATCTGAAACTCCTAGCTGGCTTATTGATGTCACGGAGGGAATATTATACCTAATACATGATTAAAATGAACACATTTCTCTAAAAATGTACATCTTAATCATTTTTTTGCCAAAATATCTATTAAAATTATTTACAATATTTACAAAGTTCTTTAAAATATTAAGAAAAACAATAATATATTTATTAAAATACTATTATTATTTTAAAATTACAAACCTAGTTTGATAGAAATCCCTAGAAGCCATTTGACGTCCTCGCCATACGGTGGATTCCGCGCGTATTTGGTCTGCGGGCGGTCATCGTGCACCCTGCGTGCTAGTGTCTCCATGGCAGACATCCCCACCCTGAATGCAGCCATCAGGTACTTCAGCTGCTCCTGGTTGTGTACAGGGGGCTGAGCCTGAGCGGGCTGGAGCCCCGCCATCTGACCTACGACCCCAGAAGTGCTCGCAGCTGCTGCAGCCGCTGCTGCTACACTCGCCGCAGTGGCGGTCTCCACTTGATGCAGGCCGTGCACATTGCTAGAGATGGGGTTGCTGATGTTCTGGACCGTGGCCACCTGGCATGAGGGAACCGCGTACACAGGCAGGGGTGCCAGGGAGCGGATGTGGGTGCCGGAGGTGTGGTACACCTGGGAGAAGATAATAATAATAATAACAAAAATGATAATAATAATGATAATAATGATAATAATAATAATAATAATAAAAATAAAAATAAATAATTTGAACATCAATAGAACGGAACAACTATTAGTCTTTCCCTACAAGCATTGATGGGGCTGATTCTACACAGAAAGGTTTGCAGCCGTATAGTAAACTGGATTACAATGGGATGTTTTAGATGGTAAATTACCACACAGTAAATTGGACTGACCTGTGAGTTGATGTTGCCGTACGGTTGTGCCGCTTGATTTTGGTAGTACTGCGTGACGTATGCCGGGTGCAGTCCGTGCACGGGTAGGTGCGGCTGTGAGTAGTGGCTGAAGGCGGCAGCAGGCACTTGTTGCACGTAGCAGTTGTTGTAGTGCTGTACGTATGCTTGAGGTAGCTGAGTGTGGGGTGGTCCCGTCTGCTGAATGGCGTACGGGTTCAGAACAACTGTCTGATGGGGGATTGGATTGTTGGCATGAGCCAAGAGCTGTGGACTGGCCGTGTTGCTGGCTTGATTCTGAGCTGTGGTGTGGTTGTACGGCAGCACCACGTGAGCCGAAGGACTGTTCCGGTCTTTATTGTTGGCCGGGGGAAGAGCCACGGCCGGAGCCACGACTGTGGGGGCCTGGTTCTCTGGTTCCACTCGCGCTGCACGTGCCACAACTGCGGGCGGCTCGATGGTCTCGGTTGACGTCTTCAGCGCAGCTTCCTCGGAGAGCTCGAACCAGTGCTTGGCCACGTCGAAGAGGACCTCGGGGAAGACGCCTCCTCCGTCGGCAGCCTGCTCCACTGCAAGACTGGCTTTCTCCAGCATCTCCTGACTCTGCTCTTTGCACTGGTACAGGGCGCGCTGCACCTCTGTCGGGTTCAGGGCGTGGGCATGGGGCAGACAGGACAGAGCAAGCTCGGCCGCCGCTTTGGCCATGCTGGGGTCGCGACCTCTCGCTGCTCGGTCTGCCAGCGACGCCACCTCTGGTGGGGTCAGGTGTCCCTCCCACGTGTCGATCAGGATGCGGATGGCAGCGCTGCCGATCTCCATTGCCTGACCTGTAAGGGATACAAGTGAATGAGGGAATTGTTACTTAATGTCATTGTCAGAATCTTTCACACATACATACACACTGACTGGAAGGAAGCCGAGTGAGGCATTGCTTTACAGTAGGAATCTCAAATTGGTGTTTAGAGCTGCTTTCAAGATTCTTTCACTCATATCACAGCTTGTAAGTTTATGGCAGGAGAAAACCTGCAACATCCATAGCACTGAATGTTGCAGTACACCTGTGAGCACTGGCTCATACTGACGAATGAAGGATAACTCCATTGCCACGGTACAGACAGCATATCCTATCATGACATACAGCACAGCCAGAATGCCCCACCTACTATCCACGAGAACTCAAAACTGATACAACGATGACGATCTATACAACAATGATGCTTGACAACCTATATTTATATGTGACAGCACTACTCGACTCCCTCACCTGTTATCCATGACACGTGCGACGAGTACGTCCTAGACAGCCAGTTGGGAGCTACGCAGTTGCTGAGTCCCAGCGCATACAGGCCGATCTGGAAGGCGCAGAGATGCAGGTTCCTGTGAGGGCCATGCTGGTTGTTGCTGTTGGACGGCTGGGTGAAGAGAGAAGTGGAACTGTTCCCACCAGCCTTGGTAAGCACTGTCTTGGCCAGCTCGAACATGAAGTGCGCTGATGCCTCGCTGGGCTGGTTGGGCACTGTTGGCATGATGCGATTTTTGCCTTTGTACCTGCAATGGAAAAATAGTCGCAATGAATTCTAGCGTGTTAATTTGTGCTGCTTTTCAGTTTTGTTTGAATTTTGAATTTTTGAATTTCTTTTTGTATTGGAGTTTAGCGCCGCTTTTAAGATTCCTTCACTTGTATCATGGCTTGTCAGTTTTAGGCAGAAGGAAACCTGCAACATCCATAGTGCTGAATGTTGCAGTAGACCTGTAAGCATTGGCTGGTGCTGACGACGTTACCATGGTACAGACAGAGCAATGTATCATGATCACGTCAGAAAGGTAACTTCAATAATATTGATGCCGTGCCCACGGGAGAGAAAACAAGAATTAGAATAGTACTACAACAGCATAGACAAACAATCCTATCATTGTATGATTCCATGAACAAGATAATGAGGAAATGTATTCACGTATGTCTTAGCACATCATCAAATACCAGCATGATTACCAAAACAGTTAAGATATGTTTTCTTATTTAGAAAAATACATACCTCATTCCTTTGATGTTTGGAGTAGAGCTTCTAGAGTCCATCATCAGCTGAGATGGCAGAATTCTTGTGATGTACGGACTGGGGGGACTGAAAACAGATACATAAAACAAGTCTATTACTTCCAAATGGCATTTTGTACATTTTTTAAAAATGGGATCCAAGCCTAACCCCATGGTGTATCTGAATCCACAGAGCATTGAAGGTCGTTATCTCAAGGGCATACTGAATGCACCTTTTTCATTGTCATTTTAAAATACAAAAATGTTTTTTCTTTATTTACTCATATTTCCTGAATGTAACCCTCATTTGCTAGTGTTACCATAATTACCCTAATAATTCAAACCATCTAATAGTTTGAACACCTAAATTAATTACCCCAAGGAAATAATTGAAACCATACAATTATGAACATGACCTATTTTTTTCAAATCCTAATTTTTTAATTAATCAAACACAGATCATTTTAAATTTTTGTATTTTTCTAATAATTCAAATGGCTACAAATTTTATTTTCAAATTATTAGGATAATTACGGTATTGCTTTATATACAAAATATGACCTAAATATCTTCTGTGACCTCACTGACCTCTCGTTGTCCCTCTGTATGCCCGCCCTGCCCCCCTT
This sequence comes from Lepetodrilus schrolli, assembly GCA_032361225.1. Taxonomy (NCBI): domain Eukaryota; kingdom Metazoa; phylum Mollusca; class Gastropoda; order Lepetellida; family Lepetodrilidae; genus Lepetodrilus; species Lepetodrilus schrolli. Next base: position 380 of record JAUTBT010049046.1, on the reverse strand, counting down.
GTCACCGGAGCTGCTGGACCCCAGGGAGTCACTGCTGTCACCGCTGCTCCCACAGTCGCTGCCGGGACCCTGGTGCTTGCCGAAATTGCGTCGGACTAGGGTGGGGGAGTTGTCGCTGGACGTGGTTTCTGGGGCGCTGCTGTCTATGCTGGCCATACCTGCAGGGGGATTTCAGATGACAGTGACCACTTGACCACAGAACCACAGAGTTGGGAATGGAGGTATTGTAATATGGTAAGGTGAGAGAAACTGATGTTAATTCATTATTATTTTTCATTTTTGTTTGTTGTTTGTTTTAATTGGGGTTTAGAGTCGCTTTCAAGATTCTTTCACTTATATCATGACATGTCAGTTTAGGGCAGGAGGAAACCCGCAACATC
>JAUTBT010049035.1:5000-15182 GCA_032361225.1 Lepetodrilus schrolli | reverse complement strand
CCCCCCCCCCCTAGCCGGGAGGTGCTGCAGTCTGCTGAACCCAACACACACAATACTGGGGAGAATTACAAAACATATGTTAATAGTACTAGTTAATAGTACTCTGTCATACAATCTGAATAGTCTAAATGCAAGTGTAATAACGCGATATTGATAGGATGCGATGTCTGTAGAATGGCAATGCAGTTATACTCCTTGGTCTTGTCAGTACCAGCCGGTGTTCGCAGGTTTACTGCAACATTCAGCGCTACAGATTTTGCGGATTTGGTCCTGCCATAAACTGACAAGAAGCGATATAACTGAAGGAATCTTGAAAGCGGCTCTAAACCCCAATTCAAAAAATAAAAATAAATAAAGAAGGTAATTATACTCTTGGCTGGGCATTGGAGGAACATTTCCAATACATGTATTACGATATGAATGACCGAGTCACCATGCATATTGCAATACACACTTGAAAAGGGATATCAGCAAACACATGCCGTAGATTATTATATGTTTTAATACAAGAATGCACAGCAATTTAAATAAAAAAACATTTTCTAGAATCTAGCTCCCTAGATATAATGTATGTTAAACAAAACAGATCATTTCAGAACTTTAATATAGTTCATCACCGATGAATGTTGGGATTTATTAACTGTTAACATTTTGAATGTCTCACAAAAAGCCATTTTCAAATCAAAATGTTAATGTTACTTTAAACTTTCATATTTACTACTGGGAGGGCTGATACAGGTTGCCTCCCACAGAGCGTGAAGCAGGCTATTTACCCACATCATAAACATGAAGTGTATGAACTCTACATGTGGACAGTAACAGTGGGAGAAGGGTACAACTCAAGACTCACTGCAACTCCTGTGAATGTGACTTCCCGACAGTGACTAGGAATAGCAGTGACTCAGTGAGCTGGGGAAGAACAGTGACTCGATGGCTAGGGGAAGATGCAGTGATTCAGTAAGGAAGGAAACAAGTGGATCTAAGCAGTTCAATAGTAACACAGACCACAGACTAGTGACTGTACAGGGCAAGAAGTTAGAACCAGTGATTAGGCGAAGTACAGTGACTCAGTGACTGGAGGAAGAACCAGTGACTCGGTGATCAGGGGGAAAATCAGTGACTGTCAAAGGGAAGAACCAGTGACAAGGGGAGGAATCAGTGACTCAGTGAGCAGGGGAAGAACCAGTGAGCAGGAGAAGAACTGGTGACTCAGTGAGCATGGGAAGAACCAGTGACTCAGTGAGCAGGGGATGAACTAGTGACTCAGCAAGCAGGGGAAGAACCAGTGACTCAGCGAGCAGGGGAAGAACCAGTGACTCAGTGAGCATGGGAAGAACCAGTGACTCAGCAAGCAGGGGAAGAACCAGTCACTCAGTGAGCAGGGGAAGAACCAGTGACTCAGTGAGCAGGGAAGAACTGGTGACTCAGTGAACAGGGGAAAAAACCAGTGACCCAGTGAGCAGGGGAAGAACCAGTGACAGTGAGCAGGGGGAGAACCAGTGACTCAGCGAGCAGGAGAAGAACCAGTGACTCGGTGAGCAGGGGAAGAACAAAGAATTAGTGAGCGGTGAAGAACCAATGACTTGGTGAGCAGGGGAAGAACAATGACTTGGTGAGCAGGGGAAGAACCAGTAACTCGGTGAGCAGGGGAAAAAATCAATGACTCAGTGAGTACGGGAAAAAATCAATGACTCAGTAAGTAGGGGAAGAAGCAGTCTTAGTGATCAGGGGAAGAACCAGTGATTAGGGGAAGTGACTGACAAAGAACCAATGATTCAGTGAACTGAGGAAGAATCAGTGACCATGGAAAGCAAGAGTTCTGTATCCGAGTAGTGTTGTATCACAAGCACCTCTACCATGTCTATGAGCATTAAAAGAAGCTTTACTTCAACCAATGTTATTTAGAGCTATCTCATTGTCAGATGTGAGTACAAAGTAAAATAATTAACACATCTGTCAAAAACATGCACCTTGGTGGAGACACCAGTGTTTGGTCTGACAAGGAATACCTGCACATCTGAATACGTCCTGAAACAATTGGCTCCAAAATAGCTGGTGAAAATAACTATGCAAGATTAATAGTTCCAAGTGTATTTGTTTTGACGAAAGTAATTTTGACTCCCTAGTTTACAAACATAGGGGAAAACTGGAAGACTGTCAATAACATTTCATGACATAGGCCTAGTCCATTGCAGGGTTTCTCCAAATGAGAACATACCACAAGGCTGCTAGAATTGTATGCATGTCTATGCACAATAGATGATTAATAACAATTAATCACTCTATGCAAACCATCTTCTTCAAGTTTCATCCGAGAGTTTCAGACATTCTTCAGGAATGAGAAGGCAAACAATAGATGGTGTATGGTGTGTAATAATGCAAAAATCTGTTGTTTGAATTTGTTGGTCAGAAGTTAGGATTAGAGTGAGTTGTCTGTAAATTATTTACATGTTAATTTGCTGATTATATCAATAATATTATGGTGATTATTTTCAATAAATACTTACAGGTAAGTCCAACTATTAACTATTACTAGGGTTGCAAAAAAACAAAAACAACAGCCGATACAAAGAGGTAGGAAAGAGGACCCAAAACAGTAAAGTATTAGTAGAGTGTAAGAGATATTGGCGATTCCAGCAAAACATGTATGGTATCCTAGGAAAACATCTTTGAACATTTCTGTAACACATCATTTAGTTCTATATGATAGAGTGTACCTAGTGGGTGGTATTCATTATTGATTGCTTTATGGATCCGTTGACCCGTTTTTCTCTCTCTCCATTTTGGAATATAAAAATAATGTTTATTTTATTCCGCCGACAGTGTATTGGTCTTTAGCAAATTATAATAATAAATTGTGAAAGAACAAGTCATATACCATCACTGAATATGAACAAATGATTTACATAAAGTCGAAGGCAATTTCATTGCTTACCGGTAGTTATATCTATAACAAAAGTCTAATTTATAACAATTACTAGTATTGACAAGCAATACTTTGAAAATAATTGTGCGTTCAAATCTGAGCAAGTTATGCATACTTGTGTTTATAAAAAAAATGGACATCAATTATATTTATTTTCTGTCAACCGACCATTCATAATCTGTAATCATTATTATTTTTATATTATACCCGACCGATTGACCAAAATATCAAATTATATTTATTTATATTTTCGACCACCTGTCAAAACATCTCATAAAAATCCATAAACCAGAGAATCAAATAACCATCGTCTTACTGTGAGGAAATACTGACTGAACTCCGAGATTGATAATTCCGCTATACTTCAGAGCATTGGGACAAAACCCCACCTCAAAAAGTACATGTGTTTTACTGGAACGGTCGTAAAATATTGGGAAAACTGGAAATATTTTTCATTTATGGTAATATTGACGATGAAATTCTGAACCAATACGTTTAGTCCATGTAACAAAGTTAAGAATTTAAAGCAAGTATATATATATATAATGTATTTAATTTGCCACATTTTCTCCCCATATTAATTATTTGCTTGTAATCCAAGAAAACCAGCATCCACTGAAAACCTTACCATTAAAAATATAACAAATAAAAACATATTATACATTAAAACAGCAAGCACGATGGTATAAACTGGAAGCGGTACAGTGTTAAAAGAGGAAATACACAGGAAGGCAAAATACGAAATGCAAAGACATCCAGAAATGTTTTACCTTCTTCTCCACCAGATCTGCCCAGTTGATGGATACGAAGAACGGGTGCACGATGATCTCCTTCACGTCCGCTTCACTACCTCCCAGTCTGCACAGAAAGAGAAACATTCTGCTTATTAAACATCTTTTGACCGGGAGACAACACTATGCAGTAATGAACCATGGGAGATAACTCTGAAGTAATGCAACATTGCATAATCACGGGAGATAACTCTGAACCATGAGAGGATAACTGCAGTAAAGATTTGCAATAATGAACAGTATGGCAGATAACTCTAAACCACAAAGAGAAGTCATCACCAACAATGTCTTCTTATGTTCAGTTACCTGTCTTTTGGATTCTTGGCCAGGAAGCCTGTAAGGAGACTCTTGGCCTCCTCCGACAGTGTCCGCGGGAACTTAACAGACTGGAGCAGGATGAGCTCGAACAAGACATCGTGGTCACGGTTGTAGAATGGAAGTCGACCACACATCATCTCGTACATGACGACGCCTGTGCCCCACCAATCCACGGCACGGCCGTAGTCGTTATCCTCGAGCACCTGAAACATGAAGCGTGCTGTGTAGTTACGTTACTGAAACATGAAGAGTGCTGTGTAGTATGTTACTGAAACATGAAGCGTGCTGTGTAGTATGTTACTGTAACATGAAGCGTGCTGCGTAGTATGTTGCTCAACATATTTTATTCTATTTTTTAATTGGGTTTAGAGCAGCTTTCAAGGTTCAGTTTATAGCAGGAGGAAACCTGCAACATCCATAGTGCTTAATGTTGCAGTAAACCTGCTTACCATGTAGTATGCTACTCAACATTTACCAGGCAATAAAAAGGTTCCTATTTGTAAATTACTTTTTTGCATATTGTCGCGTCCGAGTGACAGATTCCACCAGCAATGCTAAGCATCAAATCAATAATTCCCCAGGATGTTATTGAAGTTTTTTTTAGGAAGGAATTTCATGGGAGGGGGTAATTCCCTTTGATGCATTAACCATAGTCAGGACGTGTACAAGTAAATATAGTACACCCAGTAGCGGTAGCCAAGTGCCAGGAACATGACAGGTGATCAGATGCTAGTGCCACATCTCCACCCCCCCACACACACACATACACTCCTCAGTTATACACAAATCATATGCAATGATCCTTAAAACAGAGAATTGTCTAGATACAGGGGAAAAAAAGCTTATATACTAACCTCTGGGGCGAGGTACTCGGGCGTACCACAGAACGTGCTCGTGCTGGCTCCAAAGTGCATTTCTTCTTTACAGAGACCAAAGTCGGCTATCTTTATGTGACCATCTTTGTCAAGTAATAAATTCTCTAGCTGAAATTCAGAAGGTGAAGACCATTAAACGTGTGTTGTTAAGTTTGACTGATTGATTGAATCGGTGCACTAAGTCACAGCAGGAATATTTCATCCACAGGCGACACTGAAATGCACAATGTTACTTAATTAATTATAGCATTTGTGGAGGCTCAAATGGGAAAATGGTAGATCATTTACAGCATATCATTTCACGTAAAAACTCCACATTCCCCCCGAGTTATTTTAATGGAAATCACTCCTTTGACGATCAACTTGGCAGTTCCCCATATTGTATGGAAGTCCTATGAAAATCTCTGCAGGGTACACACAATTGCATATATGAATATTTCACTTGAATTCTCACCAATCACTGTGAACAGTATCTGAACTCACAACTCACAAAAACATGACACTTATCATCACTGCCAGTATTACCTTAAGGTCTCTGTACACAATGTTATTTTCATGGAGGTATCCGAGCGCAGATATGATTTCTGCTCCATAGAACCGTGTCCGGTCTTCCGTGAAGACACGGTCACGTGACAAATGAAAGAACAGCTCTCCTCCGTTGACGTATTCCATCACAAAGCACAAGCGGTCCGCTGTCTGGAATGAATACTTCAGCTCCTGCAAAAGATTTGAACAATATTTATGCTCATGATCAACATAGATGTACGCACAACATAACTGAAGGCATAAGTAAATTTATCACCCAATACATGCTACGATAGGACATATATGCAGTAGTTATAACTGACATTTCCTAGGAGATATCAATTTGATATATCCTACTTTATCACTTCAAATGTTCATGATTGGTAAATTGGTTAATGTTGTGATACCTTGATGGCCGTTATTTGAATGCCAATTTCTTCCACCAATTGTCACCATAGTGGTTGCATATGAAAATTGTTCCATTCAGTAACTAGGCAAGCAAGTTACAACTCGTTGATAAAAGTAAAGGAAATACACGAGGCTTGTCCAAGTACTTGCATTAACTTTATCGTAGGATAACAACGATATAAAAAGACACACGGGTGAGATTCTATTTATCACCCAATAATGTAACTAAAGCAATATGCTCAGATGTAAGGTATAAATAATGTAACATGCTTGCCTAGTTACTGAATGGAACAATGTTCATATATATACATCATGATATGGGGGGTTAACAAATAGAGAATTGACGCCGAGTGTCTTTTGATGTCAATGTTATCCTACAAGTTTATGAAAGTACTTTTATCAATGAATATTTCATTTCATGCCAAACAAAAGCCAATGACAGTTAGACATCTTGTAATTGTAGCCGGGTGTGATATAAGATGCTCCTACTGGTCTTGGCCAGCGGGGTTATCCCTTTGGCTCATTCGGTAGAGCGTTGGACTCGCAATCCAGCAACTTGGGTTCGAATCCCAGGATCGGCATGATCCTTTGTTACATCATGTTAATGCTTACAGTCAAGAAAGGGTGTTTTGTTGTCTGTAGGACCCTGTTTTCTGTCAAGGTATGCGTCACTTCGTCCTGAAACACAATAAAAGGCATTCATTCCCAGATCTCAATGATGATATCGGACTAAATTTGAGATGTAAATGTAACCTACATTCATTATCTCCGATAAACTTTTGACCATTCTGTAACAGTGGGAACTGAATGCCACCCTAGCTATTTAGGAGCTCCTAAACCAGTCCTAAGTGTTGTCATCTTATAGCAAGTGTTTCACGACGACGTCACCAGTCTTATCCCTTCTTAAATCGGCATAAACTGGGTCATAAAGTTAGGAGCTCCTAAATTTAGGATGTCATTGTGAAACGGGGGCCTGGACAAATAAATCAGTTGACTTCTGCGGATCTGCAGAAAATTACCATGTCTGCAATCATGTGCGTATGTAGATTGCACCAAATCCATGCTCACAGCAGTACACGACATGTTACACTGTCCAGAGTTACTTCCCTTTAACTAGAAATGGGAATGATATTTAATAGTATGGATTTGATTACTGAAAATCAGGAAATTATTGCGAGCAGGATATTAATGCGAAAAATGCTATTGGCTTATGGCCGCATTTAAGTCCTACGCATTAAATACATTCGGTATTTTAAGACCAAATTGAATCATGTGTACCCTGATTTCGTGCACTCGTCCGTAGCGTGAAAGAAATTGATCATATATATAAGGTTGTTGCAGCCATAACCTGTATATGCAGTATACTATGTAGTATTGAATTGGTTGTGTTGTTATAATAATATACTAGTACGTAAAATTAGTTTACTTAAACATAAATGACAAAAGAAAACAATACGTACACACTTTTATTGTTTATGTCAGTCATACATCAAATACACTATCTTCCTCAAGACAAATAACAGTTACATATTCAAAATTAATGATTCAGGAACATTATCATTATGCCCAAAATAAATACATATTATTTTCGTATAGCACAGAATAGCACAATAGTTGCTTAATTAATTGTACACAAGTCAATGTGACATTACATAATACGATGCCAAACACGATACAGACATACGTACTAATTTCAGATGTGTGTGAAGGCATAGTAGACCGACTGGTGCCGGGGAGTCGGTGTAACGAGTTCCTTTTCTGTCAGAACGGCACCGTCGTTGGTGTCAATCGTTGCTCTGGTGGAACACTTTTCGATGCCGACAGTGAAACGTGTAGATTTCCTACCGAGGTTACGTGTGATGAGAGAGGTACGTTCATTGACATTGGCAGATGTATACTGGCCAAACCAGCAATATTGTTTGGTCAGTCGAGTGAAACATCAGATTTATCGAAACATACTTGAGATCGATCACAAGCTTACATTTAAGTCCGAGTATTTGTATTTAAGCAAACTCAGCAAAACAAGATTTTCGGAAAGTTATCCCAATTGAATCGCTGAGATCTAATTCAATCTCAACTAAAGGCTTGAAGAATTATGATGCCTGTTGAACATTAATATCAAGTGTTTTACTAAGTAAAAATGTTCTGGACAATTCGTGGCTGATTTTAAAACTACGTGACACAATTACTCAACAAATTAATTAAGGAGTATCCTTTTGAGACATATAAATTTAGCTTGATGTTATTTTAACAACGAAGAGTGTCCAAACAACTACAGACTCTATGTACGCTTCAAAATCTAGTAAATACATTGGAAGAAAAATGGGACCATAACACCTTTACTAGTCTTTAGTTTATTTTGTTGAGTATATATCACTTTCCTATTTTAGACATTGGAGACAATCCGTGCTCTCTTGCACAACCATGGGCGAATGTCCGCGACGGGGAGTCTTTCAACATAGAAGTTCCTGGGATTTGTAACAAGTTCTACATCTGTGGCAACCGCGTGCTGCTAGGTGTGGTGTTCTGTGGCGAGGGGACGCTGTTTGACCAGGGTCGGTGTGTGGGGCCAGTAGATGCCGATACCCAGGACACAATATGTGATGGCAAAATCATCATTGAGCACAGCTTTAAGAATGGCTAATACAGGAAGACTGGCGTATTAGGTGAAGAGAAAGAGAGACACTGCCGTCGTGATTGTGGGAATATCATAGACGTAGGTCATAGGAATGTAATTTCAAATGGAGTGCAGTTCACAGCTTCCATAATTGTATATATATTGCCTGCATGTTCACAATAGTCCGTAAACTTTGCGACAATAAAGGTCTGTAGCTATTTGTCGAACTGTTTTAGATTAGACATCTTGGTGTTTTGCTAATATGACATTACTAGTTTTGGCTTTGACGATCTGCCACGCTACCATCTGACTTGCTTTATAATGTTATGACAATCTGATTTTCTTTGTTATGACAATCTGACGTACGTTTTGTGTGATCTACCTGCCGCTTCCTCTTTTCCCTGCTACTTTTGTAGGATCAGACCAATGACGTCGATAGAGTCCCTATTAAAGTGACTCAAACGCCAAATTCATATTTCATAAACCTAAATAACTGATGATCCTACACCACGTACAGTGATCTCTCAGCCATCTGACCGAGGACCAATCACAGCGTACTTTTGTAAACAACCCATTGTTTATTACCAACAGGTAAAAGGATTTATTTCGATGGGTTTGCAAGGATTTTCATGCCTGAAAGCTCGGATTCTTACAAATATAGCTATATATTTTACATATGAGGAATAATAATTACGGGTATAGGTAAAACCACCTATGTGTATGAATACCTTTAATAAAGCTGATGGTATTATCGGTTTTACGGGTTATGGAATTTGGCGAATTGGGAAAAATCAACATATCTGAATAGTGTGCACATCGTTCAATGTGGATTTGTATATTGCGTTACAAAAACAACTGTATCTAACGATGTGATGGCATAGACCACCACAGCACCTGGCGTAGTATTGCAGCAAGACCATATCTGACACCTAAACAAGAAAATTAATAAATGTCATCCCAAATTGTTCAGTAGGATTCCAGGAATGAGAAACACACACCGTGATGTTACCTCAATCAGAACACCGTCGCGTCATAATCACATACATGTACACTCGGACCCCTTTGGAAAGTTTCCATGTCCATACCAATCAAAATGTCGCTATTTTAAAATTTAAGAAATATAATTCGATACCATTTTTGGTCAGATTTCTCTCAAATTATGTATTCTATGTATAATAATTCAATATATGATAACATAGCTGGCATTGGATACATCTCGTCTGTTTCCGTAACCTACTCATGTGTACCTAGCACTATCACTACGATTGCTATACAAATGTATACAACTATCTATACACGCTTTGGAAATATTTGACCGTAGTCGGGGCTACATGCTGTTCGAGTCCGTCACAACAGTTCCACATTACTCCATCACACGCTGAGCCTACCGTGTTGGAAAACAGTGACAATATAACGTATTATGTTAGTATCAACTAGGACCAGAAGATTTGGAAACGTTCTCCATGACAACATCAGACTGCTGTTCATATAGTGCCAGTAGAGTTGTTTGAGCTTATCAAATACCATTGTGGGGATTTCAAATTGGTTGCAGACAGCTGGAACTAATTTGAAAATTAAATCTGAAGTTCCCGTAATGAAGTTCCCGAAATGCTTATCGTGAGACTCGGGACTAACCACATCTGTACTGTGGAAGAATATTTTAACCGATGCGTGTTACTTGCACATTAATTTCTGGACGCTAGGAACAACCTTAATATATAG
>JAUTBT010049024.1:0-16130 GCA_032361225.1 Lepetodrilus schrolli | reverse complement strand
CGCGACTCGCGAATAATAGCAATATTGTACTTTTATATTTGGAGAATAATCACCTACTAGTAGTTTAATCATAAAAAGCGCGCAATACAAATTCCGTTGGACAAATCTGTCAAATTCCTCACAGCGGCATCCGGCTGAAGGCAGTGGTCATGCATTCAGTGGATGCCACTGTGATGAGTTTGGATACATACAACGGCATTTTATGGTGCGCTCTGATTGGCTGAATACTCGCTTGCGTCAAAAGCATGTTTAGAACCCTGAACATGTGTCTTCGGGAGTAAGTGCATTTTAGATGAATGAACAGTCTATCAAACTATACCAATGTAACCGCGATTGAATGCCATATTTCTCAGCTACGCCGACTGACCGTCCCAGTTTTATCAGTCCTGCCCCTCCTAGTTTTAGCAGTCCTGTCCCTCTGCCGTCAATCCAGACTGACACAGATGTGACGGCCAGAACTTCTCAGCCTAGACGTGAACTGGCCGTGAACCTGAGTTATGTTCTTGGTGTATTAAAACACCCTTTTAGTGTCAATGCGCATGCGCAAGGAGCATTCGACTCGACTCCCAAGTGTCTCAATCAAATGAAGCCAGAGAATCACACCCTCGTTTTTTAAAAATATAATAGTATTGACACGATTATTGTGGGCCATAGGCATACCTAGCAAAAACGACAGTCATTATGGATCGTATTTATGGGAGGTACATAATATGGAACTTTAATGATACAACTTTGTATTGAAGATGCTTCAGGCGGTTATTTATTAATTGTTTGGCATGAAATGCATTGACACCCCTCTTTCGTAGATTATTTCGGCAAATACTTCATGGAATAACAAACAAACAAAAATTCAATTTCGTTTTGTGTATGCCATAACCAAAATAAAAATATAAAAATGACTGCACCTTTAATAAAATAATTAATCTGTGTATAGCTAAATATCAATAAATATGTTGAGTAAGTATTATTTTTATCCAGAGGGGCGACGTCCGAAAGAAAAAAACAGGCAAAAAAAGGCTCAATTTCTACGTGATGATCTTCTTCACAAAACTGCACGTGCAAATTGAGTCTATTTACCTGTTCCTTCTTTCGGACGTCGCCCCTTTGCATAAAATGATACTTACTCAAAATATTTAGTTCAAGTTCAACAAGTTCAAGTTCAAGTTGATCACTATATAAACATATTTTTGCAATACTTTTCATTAAAAACTTTGGTTAGGGCATACAACCTATTATAAGATAAAATGTTGATTTATCATTTTTATACAATTAATAATGGTTACAAAATACACATGAATACAAATGGCCCGAAGTGGGGAGAAGCAATTAAAAAAAGAATCATAGAAATTAGATCGTAAATATCGTGCTGATATGGTACCATTCCATTTCAGACGATGGCCTCAGGAGCATCATTGGCGACGCTAAATACAAACAGTTGTTTGACCTTAAATCAGGAGGGTCATTGGTGTTCGTCATAGATTATTCTGGATCCATGTCTGACGAAATTGATGCGGTGAAGCAAGTAACTCAAAACATGATCAATACACTGATGGGTACCCTTCAAGAACCCGACTACATCATATCCCTATTTAGCGACCCTAGTAAGACATTTCTCAATACTTGTGCTACTAGTGTCTATAATTATTTCATGATGTTTTTTTCTCTCTACATAATTTGTATCCATGCCTACATTAAATATCCGAGATAATTTGTTTGACGTTGCAATGCCATCGTTGCATGCAATATCTGCATAATACCAATATAGGGAAAATACGAAAAGAACACACACACACACACACACACACACACACACACACACACACACTAACACACACACTAACATACACACACTAACACACACATAAACACACACTAACACTAACACACAGTAACATACACACACACTAACACACACACTAACACACACACACTAGCATACACTCACTAACACACACACACTAACACACACATACACACTAATACTAACACACACACTAGCACACACACATACACATACATACACACACACACACACTAACACACACACATACTAACACACACTAACACACACTAACACACATACTAACACACACTAACACACACACTAACAAACTAACACACACACTAACACACACACTAACACACACACACACTAGCACATACAACACATACACACACACTAACACACACACACACATACTAACACACACATTAACACATACACACACACTAACACACACACATATACATACACATACACACACACTAACACACACTAACACACATACACTAACACACACACACACACACACACACACACACACACACTATCTGCCACCCTGTATCTCACATGACAGCAGTGTTCTGTTATAAATAAAACAACAGTGCTTTGTTCTAAATATAGTCTGTCCCCCCACCCCTATCTCCACCCCCGCGGACTGTCATGTTATTGTGAACAAAGGATTATGGGACATTGGGAGGAAATTCGCGCATTAAACAGTATGTGCAATTAAATATTGGAGAGAACAAAAAGTATAGATTAGTAAAACAACTCAATACCATTATATTTTCTTTTCGGGGATAGATACATAGTTGTAACAGAATATATAATAACTCCACTAGTGACCGTTGACATAATACAAAGATTGTATTGCCACTTTAAGATACTGTGGCACAATCGTTATCATAAGTCTATATTTTCAGAAAACCTCGACATAATATTTCAAACATCAGAAAGCAAGAAAACATTGCAGTTTTTGCAGAACATTACTGTCAACGCGGGAGGCGATTGTCCAGAGTTTGCTATGGACGGCCTTCTAAAAGGCAAGTACAGTGTTCAATCCAGGACGCGAATCGCGCGAATTCAAAGGCCCTCGCGCAAAAGATATTTTTACTTGAGCGAGAAGTCGACCGCATGGGGTTTGGTGCTGGGCTACCTCTGTAAATTTTCATTAAAATAAAATTCGTTCTAATCGTGGTAATATTATCTTGTATTAGAATTCAGCAAAAGTGGTATTCAGGTTCATCATATAAAATAAGGTTAGCTAGTGAAATGCATCTTCGGTTACTCCCCTTGGTGGTATTCGTCCGTGTCGTGTTCAATATGGCAACATTGTCTGCTTGTCGATGGTAGCGGACTGCATATAGATCTATGTCTTATTATTTTTAATACAGTAAGTCCATTAACAAAAATACTTATCGGCAAAAATATCGACGAAATATATTACTGTATCTGTTAATGCCTGAAACGTACTCTAGTCAAACTGTAAAATTAAACAGACAATATTAGATTGCTTTCTAGAAAATCAATATTAACTATCCATGTCACCGTAGGACCGTTTTCAAGATGGCGGCACTTCCGGTAAATTCCAAGATGGAAATTCCCGATGATGACCGGAAGTATAGTCATTTAAAAAAACTGACCGGAAGTACCGCCAGTAACAAAAAAAAAATGACAGGAAGTACCGCCATTTTGAAAACCTGTCCGGAAGTACCGCCATTTTAAAACGGATGTCCGGAAGTAGCGCCATTTTTTTTAATGACTGCGACGACGGCGTCTATTGCCTATGGTGCGCGTTTCCCCCTCCACCCTCCCTCCCTCCTCTATCCACCCTTCCGCCGCCGCCACCACATCGTCAACAACAACATCATCAACATACTCTGTACTCTGTGTGCATGGAGGACACCAAAGAACAACAAAGAAAGATGGACTAATGCAACATGTTATTCAAAGAATGTACATGTATTAATTACAGTCATGACAAGAACCAATATCGTAAAGCAACATGCATTTAAACATCATAGAATGGGCTAAAGTGTGTTCAAACATCACTGAATATTTCAGAACAAAGAACTATATCAAAACAAATGTTCATTCTGATCACCAGTAGGAAAACATCTCCGTGAATAATGATCATTGCGCACTGTCTTTACATGTAGCATATACATTTCATATTGAAGCGTCTGAAGATATATTGGCCTGAACATTGTCTATCGTGAGTCCTTTCCGGTGTTCTGAAAACACACTGTCCGCAGTATATGCACAAATAATGGTTCCCGTAAAGCAGTTCTGCAGCGTCGCCAGGAAGCGCCTTGCCACACAGGAAGCAAAACAGATCGTTCCATTCGGTTGGAAACTGCGTGTTGACAGTATCATCTTCTTCGCTATAGGCAGCCATAGATATTTCTTTAGTCTCGGATGTCTTCGTTTTCTGCGGGGCCGCCATTCTCGTGGGAAGGCGTGTCCACGGCAGCTAGTAGTTTGACTCGTAGATTTGACTTGTATTCTCTCACCAGGTCATCCAGTGTGGTCGCCATAGCGGGGTTAGATACATTCCTCTTCAGTTTGCAATCGTATTGATCTATTGGTATAGATATGGTTCTCTTCGTGGTTCTTTTCATGGGTGTAGTAGAAGTAGTCGTCATCATCACCGTACGATTGCTGTGGAAGAACTGACGCTCGACTCGGCAAGTAGATTCATTTAAAGGGGTCTCACAACCGGTTCAAACCAGTTGGCACGTGCCACAAGCAGGTCTGGTTCAAACCAGTTGACACGCGCCACGTGCGGAACTAGTACAAACCAGCTGTCACGCGACGCCTGGGCAAAGCGACTCCTTGGGTCAGCAATTGTTCAACATTGTTCAACATTGTTTAACATTGTTCACAGCGCAATGATGCTGCTTGTGCTAAGTAGCTGACAACATTGTTGTATATTTGTTTGAAACAATGTTTCTAATGGTTTTCAACGGTATGATCGTGCCATAGTGTGTACTTTTTGTATTCGTTCATTAGGAAATGAGAACATCAGACTTTGTCTTGATTTTGAAATGTTTATTGCAAACCAACAGCAAACTAATGTAACGCAAACTAGCAAGTCATATTAAGGGTACACACATTTGTTGACATATACTCTATGTGTTGTTATAGTGGCATATATCCACAGAATGAAACCAATTCAGTAGAGAAGCATCATTGATGCGAGAATCACCAAAGTTCAAATTCAAATTAATGTCTTGCAGCGCCCAGCCACGGACCCGATGAGTCAGATAGTATAAGCACACGCTACTGTCCTCGGATTGCAAACATGTATAATTCACTTCTTGGTAGCACCATCCCAGTCTGTCAAGTTCTGACTGGAAATTGAGGTAATGGGGGTGATAACCCATAACTGTCAAAGTATTCTACGACACCAGGAGACGGTCTGTAGAAACTGACCCAATGCTACTGTCGTCTGTATTGACCACATAGGCTTTGGGGAAATAGGCGTCTTCTGTGGTTAGTTGTTGTCGGAACCAATATCTCGGTAACGTTCCACCGTACACAGCATCTAACAGAGGATCCTGGCTGACGTGCGTATTCAATTTAGAGTTCAGAAGCCCTGTCGTTCGACGAGAAGTCATTTTCGAAATGAAAATCTGTCCTGGGATGTTTCTCATTTACAGAACCTCAGCATTGCGGAAACGGTCAAGTTTCAGTACATTTTCATATTCTTCGTAACAAATGAGTGTGACGGGGTGAGGTAATGCTTGATTGAATTGCATTTCTAACCCCAACCTTCCAGTTTGTATTGGGTAAGGTGCTGTTCGTCTGCTCCTAGGTCCGCCGTAAGATCTATCACCCATAGAGTGAAACCATTCGTAAATACTTCTAATGTTAGGTTGCATGGTGTACCCGCCACATATGTCCTGTCTTCATGAAGACGTCCATGTAACGTTGTTTTAGTTAATTCGTGTGTTCTGCAAAGTTGGTCTTCATTTCTGTTCCGTTTACTTTCCGATTCTTCTCTTTACGCCCAACGAAGGCCTCGTTCTCCACCAAAGCCAGCACCACGCGTTTAGGAAGCTGTCCTCCAATGATTTGATCCTTGTGGAAATCTCTTCCATCTCTTGGTATATCATGAGCTGTGACATGGGATATTTGACTGTGGTCCCAGCATTGAGGGCCTCCAAATGTATTTCTCGCACTTCAGGAACCTGCCGAACATAGAACTCTGCCTTGGTGATGTGAGCGGTAGACAGAGCCGTTGTCGCACATCAGGTAGAAATCATCGGGACTTCGAAGCAATTCCTTTGTGTTTCATTGGAACTCCGTCAATGAGTATATTTCTTGCAGAAATACATCGCAGTGAAGGCGCCCTGTCAATTCGACTTTCACGGGTGGGGACCACAGCCGCAGACCTTGCCTTTAATCCCGTGTTAGCTTCGTCTGGAGTAGGATCATGGTCATCCATTTTGCCAGCTTGATCGTTGTACCTTCCTGTACATCGAAGGTGTGTCGACTTGGCAGGATCTCCATAATGTTTCGATGTACGCACGATACGGGTACGTTCCAAAAGCGTAATTTCTAGCTGGTTGTGACACAATTAAACTCGAACTTCTCGAAATAGAGAGTGGAGCGAGTTGTTCACGTAGACACGCGATCATCAGCTACTGTGGTATCAGTTCCATCTTCTTTGGTAATCTTTACGCAAACTCAGATAGCATTGAGCAAGATCTATGTAAGCATTCACAGGGATGGTAATATTGAATTGAAGGGGTCCAGCAACCGTGGGAGGGGCCAAGCTGAGTCTTGGAGCATTCGCAAGCATCCCGGCGCATCATGTTGACAGATCGGTGTTGATTCTTCAACTGATCTCAGAACAGGGTGCCACCAATATTTAAGTTTGACATTTTCGGGACAGAAATCCTTCACAAAGTCACATGGCTTGGTCTGGTGAGAATGTGTTCAACCCATGGGGAGTAGAATGTCTCTGAGAACCACAACAGAAGCATACAACCTAGTCTCCCTGTTGTGTGTAGTAAAACCCGGCGTTGACCATAGGTTTGGGGGTTTGCGTCATTTGTTGGGGTCAGTAAGGCTGTCCAGACAGTGTTGATAATCCTCATGGCTTGCATACTTTGGCTGGCTGTTGCCCAAGCTTTTGCTTCTAGTTCTCTGGGGATATTATGTCGTCCATCATTTGCGGATCAACTGTGCACAAGCGCAGGAAATGTGTTGCAGGGATCCACGAATTAAAACTTGTGGGGTACCCTACTCAACTCACTAGCAGTTCCTCTTGGCCCTTGACCTTGCGGCGTTTCAAAACTTGGTCAACTTCATACACGTCCTCTGTTTTCTGAACGGGTTGAATTTCTTTGGCATAAAATATTCCCTTTAGGTCTCCGCGATCATCTTGAATTCTGTACACAGGCGGGTAACGACTCTGCACCATGCTCTTTACAGTAAATAACTCTGTGGTCTGTCGTCCAGTTGGGCAAGTAGCCTTTGGTGATTGCACTCTTTGTTCTGCTGATTCCAACACCGGTCCCAGGCAACAGGTAAGATGTCATCTTGGCTGGCTTCCTTTTCTTTTGCTCCATAAAGTCCAACACTCGCATATCAGTCAAAGGTCATCTGGTATCACATCTACGGGCCGCCTACCTATGATTCGATGGACAATGTGATTGTAGGATTGCAGGAGTTGAGGTAGTACCCTCACATAGTGTCGGGTCTTGTGTTGCGTGAAGTACCACAACATTCGGGTTTTTTTTAGAGTTCTCTGAAACCGTTCTACAACAGTTGCTTTCTTTTCTGGGTTTTGACTTGCATAGAAGTTTATTCCTAACTTCTTCAACATGATTTGAAAACGTCTATTGACAAACTCTGTTCCCTTGTCACTGTCATGGAATGTTATAAAACTTATGCCTACGTAACGAATCGCATGTAGTCCATTCTATAACATTCTCACGGTCCAGACACCAAGTGTTTGGCACTTTTGACACCAGGATACAATCTTCAAACAATGTTCAACATTGTAGACACTTTTATGACATCAGGATACAATGTTGTACAATGTAGATCTTCCGTGACTTGGAATGTTCTAGAACTTATGCCTACGTGACGAATCGTATGTAACCCATTCTACAACATTTTCACGGTCCAGACGCCAGATACTTGGCACTTTTGACACCAGGATACAATGTTCAAACAATGTTCAACATTGTTGAACATTGTTGACAAATGATGTCTGGGCATATTATAGAACCGATTGACTCGACAACATTGTAGAAACTGTTGTACAATGTAGATGATTCGTGTCTGGGAATGTTCTAGAACATTACCTAACGTGCAGACCGTTGTTCTAGAATACTTTAGAATATTCTAGCATACGTGTTGATACACATCTGGGTTTTGTACAAGCGAGTTATTTAATTCATAGATTTGCATTAGTTGACTCCTCTGGCCGTAAAGTACATACAGCTGGATTGAACCAGTCAGAACCGGTTTAAACCAGTTGGCACGTGACACCAGTGGGTGGGCCATATAGTGCCCTGCTTGGTCTGTCGAGGCTCAGTTGTAGCTTGGAGACGAAGAGAGCAACATGTCTGCTGCCTGCCTGTTATGGAAGATTCTGATGGCTACGACCCAATGACGAGTAGAGAGTCTGCTGACACCCTGGGCATCCTAGGGAAGTCTCCTAACTGTGAGAACGAACATTTGCTTTGATACAGTTCTTTGTTCTGAAATGTTCGGTGATGTTTGAACATACTTTAGTCCATTCTATGATGTTTACATGCATGTTGCTTTACGATACTGGTTCTTGTCATGACTGTGGTAGAAGTAGTCAGTCATTCATTCATAGATGTACATTCTTTGAATAAAATGTTGCTTTAGTCCATCTTTCTTTGTTGTTCTTTGGTGTCCTCCATGCACAGAGTACAGAGTATGTTGATGATGTTGTTGTTGATGATGTGGTGGCGGCGGAAGGGTGGAGAGAGGAGGAGGGTGGAGGGGGAAACACACGCACGCACCATAGGCAATAGACGTCGTCGTCGCGGTCATTTAAAAAAATGGCGGTACTCCCGGACATCCATTGGAAAATGGCGGTACTTCCGGACAGATTTTTAAAATGGCGGTACTTTCTGTCAGTTTTTTTCAAAATGGCGGTACTTCCGGACATCGGGAATTTCCGGTGATGACACCATCTTGGAATTTTTTTCGGAAGTGACGTCATCTTGGGATTGGCCGGAAGTGCCGCCATCTTGAAAACTGTCCTGTATAGACATGTTATACTACTGATATATACTGAATGTATCTCGTAGAGGAAGGATATGCATGTTAAATGTCTAGATCTAATATTCATACATACAATCAACATACTACATAACTCGAGGAGACACAAAGGTTGCAATTACTGCTTAGCATAGATTTGGTTACGTCAACGAATTCAATTATAATTAGGATAAAGTACAGACACATGGGATATGCATAGTTGGTGGAGGTAAGGGTTTGTTTGATAGTGAAGGAGGTCAAGTATCTGATATACATGTTTAACTGAACATTATTACTGGAGTGTGGAATATTTAACCTCTGCTTTATTAAGTGCATCTATTTAGTGATTTATGTTTGTAACTGTTTCTTTTATTTACTTTTTACTTTTTAGCCATAGTTATTTAATTCTCTGGTTTACGGATCCGACGATACGATTTGTTTAATCTTAGAAAATATGTTTATTTATTTCTATTATATTATTGCTCTTTAAAAAAGTATAATAATAAATGGTGAAGGAACAAGCCGTATAAACCATCATTGAACATGAATAAAGTCTGGTGACTGGTAGATACCACATATACCATGACCCCAAAATCTATAATAAAAGCGTTATAACAATTACTAGTATTGCAAATAATTATTGACAGCTATATTGATCAATTATATTTATTTTCTGTCAACAGACAATTCATAATCTCCAATTATTATATTTTTTTTTTATTGGAGCCGATACGACTGGCCAAAATATCAAATTATATCTATTTATGTATTCTACCGTCCGAGCCAAAATCATCACAGAAAAATCTGTAAACAATGGCGGATTGATGAAAAGTGCTGTGCGAGGAATGAGAACCAAATGTTAAGTTATTTTGGCATGTTTTAAAAGTCTGGGAAGAAACACGTTCAACTTGAAACTAAATAGGTTCATCTACCGTTAACTTCAACGTGATGTACGTTGAAGTTTCAAGTTGATCCTTTAAATAAAGGTCTCTAATAAACAGTATCGTGTACACTCACTTGTAGCAGTTGTTGTTGAACTTGTTGTAACTACTGAGGGCAAGAAGTACCCCGAACCCTGGGCCCAGAGAGAAGAAGATCTGAGAAGCAGCGTCACTCCACACCTACAGCCACAACATAGTCAGATATCTGCCGTCTTCACACACCAGTACTACATAATTAAAACTGTATCACCGGCATTAAAAAATCCTCCAAGATAGAGACGAGATAATTTATTTGGCTAACCCTGTCTTTTAATTACCTACGAAAACGAGCGGCCACGTTACGCACGCATGACGATCAGTGTATACGATCACGACGTGTGTTGTGCATACCCTACGGAAGTTGTGCGTACCCGTAAGTCTTTGAGTCGTCCCCAGTCTGGCTTGAGATAGAAGGCTATTCCGTCCATGGCGCCCGGCAGAGTACAACCTCGGATCAGCAGAATGATCAGCACCATGTAGGGGAACGTGGCTGTGATCCACACAGCCTAGAACAGAACAGAACAGAACATTAGAATGGGTTTAAATATGAAGTTAAAAGAAGATGGTCGCCATTGTTAAGAAACGGCTAAAATACACCCATATCTGTTGAATTCAACAATTTATTACCACCATATATGCGAACATTACTCAGAATATTAATTATTTTGCTATAGGCATAATTCTTAGTAGTGTAATATTCGTTTATGTGGTAACCATTCCAAGATGGCGGCACTTCCGGTGATTTCCAAGATGGCGTCACTTATTGTCATTTCCAAGATGGCGTCACATCCGGATTTCCGGACATGCCGCAAATTCCCGATGACGACCGGAAGTTCCGCGATTTTGAAATATTACCGGAAGTACCGCGATTTTGAAAATGTTACTGAAGAAGAAAACAACATCCGCTGCCTATCGTTGGTGCGTTCGTGTGTACTCCTCCCCTTCCTCTCCGTCCCTCCCACTCTCCCGTTACTGACTCAACCGACGAGATACAAACTCAACAAGATTTGATATAGTGACAAACTAATTTACTATCAATACATCAAAACCATTGGCCGCCATTGCACCACAGCACCACCCCAGAACCTCCAAGTGTGGTATCACTTTGTTCATGGAACCCCCATCATTGATAATTTACACGTTACCAAGAAAAAAGTTGTGTTGCACTATGCATTACAAGCTAATGCATTGTTTGACCCATAAAATCATACTTAATCTTGTAGGAGTCTTAAAAACTGATATGTGAAAAAGGCACTTTCGGTTGGCGGCCATTGATAAACGGCGGAAATGCACAGTGCAACCCAACTTATTTTTCTTGGTAACATGTAAAATATTAATGATGGGGGCCCCCTGAATAAAATGATGCCACACTTAGAGGTTCTGGGTGGTGCTGTGGTGCATGGTGGCCATTAAATCTACCCTGTAGGCACAAACATGACGAAAAACTACTTTTATTGGAGGCCATGGTGGGGGGTGCACGGTAGACCCTCCCAGCCCACGGAGTATTGTTCTTCTTATCTGGTTTTGTTGCCTTCCGCTTCTTGGGTGAGGGAGATTTCATGAGGGAGATTTCCCTCTCTTCGTCTCCATTGTTTTCGGTTTCCCTTCAAACTGCGATGCTTCCCCAAAAAAGAACGTGGGGGATGGAGATGTTCAGCATGTTCTTGTCTGGGTTTTGATGTTTCCACTCTGAAGATTCGAGATTGGATAGGATTCGCTTCACCACGTCTGTCTTTGTTGGAAATAACGGCCGGCCACCTCTCAGTTTCAGAGCCAATGTCATCCCATTGCTATACTTCCTCCTCTTTTATACCCAGAGGGTGGGAACCCATGAGTTGATTCAGCTGGTCTCGGTGTGAAGAGTACTACGTCATAGTATGTTCTTTCGACACTTTTGAAACTAGGATACAATATTGCATATTGTTGACAAGCGATGTCTGGGTATGTTCTAAACGCATTGAATTGAGAACATTGTTATACATTGTAGACACTTTGCCATTAGGATACAATGTTGCACATTGTTGGCAAACGATTTCTGGGAATGTTTTAGAACTTTACCTAATGTGCAGACAGTCTTAGAATATTTTGGAATATTCTAGCGGACATGTTGATACACATTTGGGTTTTGAAGAGGTTGACACTTTTCAATTTATAGGTTTGCATTACATGAAGTTGTATATATATATATATATATATATATATATATATATATATATTTTAAATTGGGGTTTAGAGTCGCTTTAATGATTTTTTTTCACTTATATCACGACTTGTCAGTTTAGGGCAGGAGGAAAACCCGCAACATCCGTAGCACTGAATGATGCAGTAAACCTGCGAGCACCGGCTGGTACTGACAAGACCAAGAATGATAACTGCATTGCCACTCTACAGATATTGCATCCTATCAATATCGCGTCAGAAAGGTAACTTTCGCGAACATTGGTGCCGGGCGGAATTTGAACCTGGAACTTTTGGCTCCGAAGTCCAACGTTCTACCACTGTGCTACCAACCGCCCCTATGATTGTACATGCATACGATAATACCAATATATACCCACAATGGTATACACAAACACATGTGACCTCAGTGTATACAGCCTTGGTGACACTCCATTATGGGTGTCAACTGGCTGGTGTATATATATATAAACGGTGATGGATTATATACCATTATACTAGCTGACCTATGACTCTTCCAAGCCATTCCAGAGGTGGGTTAAATATACTTCAATCGCTTATATGTTATAGTAACAGACTGGTCCCCGGTTAATGTATGCTTTGCACGACATGCTATATTACTCGCTCGCTATCGGATTAACACTTGAACGCAGCCCTACATAACACAGGGAGGACATTTATGGTAATGATTTAATGAGATTTTGTCCGAGCTTTCTCTTCCAACTACTTATCTATTCCCAAACACAATCGTAGGGTGCATTATATATGCGTACCGGTGTCAGTATGCATTCCCTGCCGACCATAAGCTACTTTTTATATGGGTGTTTTCTGGTCTTACTCAATATACTCAACAAAATTAATTAAGTGCCAGTGACCATTTTGGACATATAAATGTAGCTATATATTATTTTAACAACCAATCATTTCCAAACGTCACCGGGCTCCAAGTACTCTTCAAGAACTTGCAGACACATTGGAAGAATAATGGCACCAAGTTCCTTAAGCTAAGTTCCAAAATTTGGTGTAAAATTTCCCCATAAAATATCTTCCGGCCTTAATTTATTTTGTTGAGTATAAAAAGTATAAAATTTGTATACGTCTACATATTAGGTTTGCTACAGCTCATGACGTCATTTGAATATTGTTTTGCATATATGTCACATAAACAACAAGACAGTAGTTATGCTTTATAATAATTAAATGTATTATTGTCATCACCTGCTGGTTACATGCCTGGTCAACTTCGGATAACGTTACAGTACTGTCAGTGAACATATATGCCTACTCGGGTAACCTTAAACACAAGACACTCGGGTAACCTTAAACACAAGATACGTCAAGTATATTACGCATTAAACAATTCAATGTAGATAATGTGCGTATTTAATAATGCGCCAAATCCATGTTCGAAAGGTTGCGTATATAGCGCTACGCTATTACGCTGGGTTTTGTTTTCCGAAGCTGATATATTTACTATCAAACCATAGCGCTCAGCAAGCGGTAGCTCACGTGAACTGGAACCAGGATGGTGATATGTACGTTAATTGAATATACTTTGCATTTCCAACTCGTATTTGGTCAATTGCGGCAATAAAAAATCTGTGATAGTATGCGTTTAATACATTGTTATATATTGTATATGTAAATATTAGAATAACGTTTACATATTAAAGTATACGTGTACGAACCGGACTCGTCATGCTTTATAAAACTCTCAAAAGGTGTCGTCATGAACTGAAGTATGCCAGTTCGTGCAGTAATGCCGCACGGAGGGAATTGTGCTGTGCACTCGGCAAACTCCGACGTTCACATGAGTTTAACCAGCACATTTATGAACAACCATAAAATGACGGTCATTTCTTAAATAAGCAATTCAATGTAGAAACAAGAAGATTCAATGATAATGTGCATATTTTAGAATGAGCCAAATCCATGTTCGAGAGCTTGCATATAACGCTACGCTATTACGCTGGGTATTGTTTTCTGAAGCTCGTATATTCACTTTAAAACCAAATGTATCATTTACATTATACTAACTGAGTCGAAACAACTTGAAAACATATTTATGAAAAATATATATAATACAAATACACAAATTCAACATAATTTCATAAGAAATGCTTCTTCTCACAATAACAAAATATTAATAAGTTAATGGTTTCTTACATTGATGATACTTTACTTAAATGCGTTTATAGGAACAAAATGCATTTGTTAATTTATAAATAAGCTATGACAAATGTATCAATTATGTATCTAACCATTTGTAGTGTTTGTAAGCTATGGGCCTGACTTCTTCATTATAAAACCATAGCGCTCTCGTAGGTGCCACGTCTGAGAGATCGCTACCATGACAATATATACGAGAGAAAATAGATACGATAGCTTATTTCTGGAACATGGCTTTATTTCTGGAACATGGCCCATGTTAAATGGATCAACGGGCAATCATTTGTAATATTTGATTTCTGCAGTCTGTTTTCTCAGTCGGTTTTTACAAGACCGTGGTCATATGCATTACATGATATTTTCGGATGCCCCCGTCACACCCCGCAAAAAACAAATCCCAGTTCTATAGTCTGGCAGATAATGTGCCAAATTTGAGTGACATGCGTTAAATAGTTTTTGAGTAACGATACCAAACAGGGGTTTGTAACAGTACCTGTCAAACTATAAACGAACCTATAATTATCTGCATATATATATATACACACACACACACACGAAGTTGTATTTAAAGGCATACAATCACAGTTTGTTGAGATATTTCATGGTCAAACGTATTTTTACCTGAAAGTATGTACATTTGATTTGTCTACAAAAGTCACAGTATATTGAGCAACAAACAAGTTTCCCGCATGTTCCACTATTTTTCAATATTTTCATATTTTATCTATTATTTTTATCTCACGATTTTTAATACGTGGAGGTTTAAAAAAAAACATGAAAATATTGAAAACCAGTCAATGGATAGATTAATAGATAGATAGATAGATAGATGGACGTGCGTGTACTGCAGCGCGTAATACTAAGAGTAATATGTGCGCATCATATCGCGTCTTTCACTAATACAGATACAGGAAACCTACAATACAACAACATGATTAAAATCAGATCTCGTTTCGCTCCTTAAACATTTTGACATTATTATGAAAAACACGAGCGATATCTAAACATCTGAGCATCAGTTTCGAATCTGATTTTAATGAGATTGACAATACATAGTCTATTAGCACATAGCATTGCAGTAGCAACGACTTGTATTGACCATGGATTCATGTTACCATGGAGACGAAACTAATTACAACACAAGGAACATGCACATGTATAATAATAAAAATAATATCAATAATGATGATAAGACGATACTATTATTATTATTATATACTACTACTACTCCTACTCCTACTACTACTACAACTACTACTACTACAACTATATACTACCATTACTACTACTACTACTACTACAACTACTACAACTATATACTACCATTACTACTACTACTACTACTACTACTATTACTACTACTACTACTACTACTACTACTACTACTACTACTACTACCAATAATAATAATAATAATAATGTATGTAGCTATTATTATACAGCCAGTGAATGTTACGCTATTGGTTCCAATATTCCCCGAAATATGATGTATACGTTGACCTTGACATAATATACATTCTGCCAAGACAGCACTCGAAATATATCAGGCAATGTGTGGAATGGGACAGACGGTGCGTGTGTGTGTGTGTGTGTGTGTGCGCGTGCGTGTGTGTGTGTGTATGTGTATGTGTATGTATGTGTGCGTGTGTGTGTGTGTTTGTGTGTGTGTGTGTGTGTGTGTGTGTGTGTGTGTGTGTGTGTGTTTGTGTGTATAAAAAAAAAACAAACAAAAAAAAAAAAAAAAAAACAAAATCAAAACACAAACAAAATCA
>JAUTBT010049013.1:2500-16132 GCA_032361225.1 Lepetodrilus schrolli | reverse complement strand
CTGCATTGCCACTCTACAGACATTGCATCCTATCAATATCGCGAACATTGATGCCGGGCCCCCGGGGCGGGATTTGAACCTGAAACCTTTGGCTCCGAAGTCTACCATTGCGTTACCATCCGCCCCCAAATAATGTACATATGCTGATAACTATTATAGGGTGTATGTACGGTGATAACACTATCACAAACAACCTAGTGCATTTCAAAGTATAGTATTTCCTAACGTAGTTCCCCCTTGTCACCTATGGCTCATTCTGACCTGTTTGCCTACAGGTGGTAAATAGAGAATCTCACCCAAGACACAAGGGTGAGATTCTATTTATCACCAATTATAATTTTAAAGTCATTAAAGAAGAAAAATGGCACATCATTAAGATTTTACTGTGAAGTCAAATCTTTAAGTCTGCTGTGCATTTGCACTGTGACATCATAGAATTTGCTACGACATCACAATCGTAGTGATGACATCACAATGGTCGAACAATCAAATACTTGGATCAAGCGATATCTACAGCATTACATCACAATCGTAGAACAATGAAATAAACAATCAACTAAACCAAGAATTGGGTCAAACGATATCTACTGCTGTAAATATCGCTTGCTATTTGAAAGCGATATCTACTGCCAATAATTACTAATTTACTAGTATATACTGTAATTATAAAGTTGTTCAGGGCTCCATATAATACTAAATATTAGCTCCATCCTTATAGCTTGCACCGTTTCGTGCAATTTTGATATATTTCGATGTCTAGGTTATTTGTTTAATTTCCTTTATGATCATGAGATTACGAATCCATTTTGAATACGAACTCATACGGAACTCAAGGTTTTGAATACAAATCCACATTCAATTTGAGCCTCTAGCATGAAATCATCCTCAAAATATTTCGTAATCTCGGGGCCAGGTCTGCGTTTCACGCAACGGTCGTACTGTAGTCTGAGCGTAAATCAGGGCGTACGTCATACTTTTACTATAGCAAGAAATTATGTATACTTCGATTTACGCCAGGACTACCGGTACGAGACTTTTTCGTGAAACGCAGGCAACAATGATTCATAGCTGCCTGTAATATATAGTTTTATAAATATTTGATCTTATGACTTGATATAGGACCGCAGTTTGAGTAGTACTAGTAATGCTAGTATTAATATAAGCGTTTTATTGCCATTCTGTCTGTCACCCAGGACTGGGCAATGAGACACTGGATGACTGGTGGCGCAGACCCTACAAAACTGGTGCTTGGACTTGCAGCGTATGGCCGTAGTTTTGTGTTGTACAACTCCTCGGATACCAACTACGGTGCGCCGTTCACTAATTGCGGAACAAAGGGTACTTTTACACAAAGGAAGGGCATCCTTAGCTACTTTGAAGTAGGTACACCATTTACCATCAGTAGGTAAAATTATAACGAAGGTCAGCCAGTTATGGCCTAGTTTTCGGCATTCATTTGTCGTAATTTCTGTTCAGGCAAACCTTTTCAAATTTATTTCAGATATTAAGGAGCCAATATTTTTGTCTTGTAATGTAATATTTTCATTCATAATGGAGCATTGACTAAGACGAGTAATTTATTATTATTGTTATTATTATTAATATTTTAGTAGTAGTAGTAGTAGTAGTAGTAGTAGTAGTAGTAGTAGTAGTCACTTAGGATTACTAAATGATTAATATAATTTTCGCCAAACGATAGCATACACAAACAGAGCTCTGTAAAATCGCTTTACTTGCATAATTCATAACATCAATATGCTTACATATATTTCCAGTAATTTATACATTGTTTTCAGTACATCGGTAATCACTGACTTTTTCCATTGAATTGACTCGATAGTTTATCAGCTGATGATAGCATGTATAGTATTATGTTGTATGAGCAATACATGTATGCGTCATAGACCATAATGTGTGATAAATGAAGTGAAGTTGTTTGAAGTGTGTGTCTATATAAATTTACATGAAAGGGGGACAACTCTTGCCAAGTTCAGACATCCGGAAATTCAGTTACCCGCACGATTTTACCGGTAAAGCAACCGTTCGGATAAACGGGGGTCGGCTGAATATCGCAACATCGTAATATCGTATCTCGTTCGCATCGGAACATCGTATATAGAGATAAATTGTTTATTATTGTCTCGGCAATTTTCACACAAGATAAAAATATCACAAGACACAGTCTTTACAATGGCCACCAAAATGGCTGAGCCATAAAATACATATATATCAGAAGC
The DNA here is from genome assembly GCA_032361225.1 of Lepetodrilus schrolli. Lineage (NCBI taxonomy): Eukaryota > Metazoa > Mollusca > Gastropoda > Lepetellida > Lepetodrilidae > Lepetodrilus > Lepetodrilus schrolli. Next base: position 13,895 of record JAUTBT010049013.1, on the reverse strand, counting down.
TCGCGCATTGCAATTGCATCTGTGCATCTGAATATCGCGTTAACAGATAGAGCTAGGAAATGGTGGTCCTTATCCTTATGATCGGTCCTCGGAATTGACTGATATCATAATGGCTGTTCTTGGTGTCTGGAAGGTGTGCAAGCTTGTTAAGGACGGATGGACGAAGAAACGTTTGGACAATATGAAAGTGCCATATGCATATGGAGTCCGAGATGGCGTCACACAGTGGGTGGGGTATGACGACAGACAGAGTTATAGGGCAAAGGTAAAGTGGGAGAAGATATTCAGCAACAACATTATACATGTTAAGTTTAAACCAGATATTCAGCAACAACATTATACATGTTAAGTTTAAACCAGATTTGACAATTGGATTATTAAAGGTCTAACGCCCTCTATGACATAACGATCAGGGCCGTAGCTATTATTAGGTCAAAAGGCTGGTGCCTGCAGATAATTCTGTCTTTAGAAAGCAAACTTGGGACTGTAGCATTACTGGGTCCACCGTGTGGTCTACACATTCACATCTTACCACCGTCAGGGGCGTGGGTGAGTGATTATGGAGTTTAAGATTCCCGCAGCGACGTTAGACTCCATAATCACTCACTCACCCACGCCCCTGGCGGTGAGAATTTAACGTGTTATATAACAGGTTGCTTGGACAAGTTTTTGGGAAGTTAATTCAATCTATCTGGATGTTCTGTCGAACGATGATAAATATTGGCTTGAAATGCATGTACATTTTATTTATTATGTACATAGATGCAATATGTCTTGGACAATGGTTTTGGAGGAGCAATGGTCTGGTCCCTCAACTTAGATGACTTCAAGGGAAAGTTTTGTGGTGGTGAACCATTCACGATTATATCTCAGATGAAGGAATCACTGGTGTGCGGTCGACAACCTCCACAATTGCCAACCACAATTGAACCTATTTTAAAACTAGATTCTAGTACCTCGACTACCCAGAAAACACCAGTGTCAACAACCCAATCTGCAGAAGCAAAAGCAGCAGTAGATGGTAAATTTCAATGTTCATAGAGATTCCATGTGGTTTTGTACGTACACTGTGGGTTTGGTGCATTACGTAAGGTGCATATTAGGAGGGCAGACTCTTTGATTAAACTAAATGTGGATGAATAACGTTTAGGGGTCTACAGATTCATTATAATCACACTACCCCATGACCCTAAACCCGAATCGTTGTTTCATATTAATTCAACTGTAGCAGCAATTTCGTAAAATCCCTATTTTCAAAATTCTCCAGTATTGGCATAATACTTTTGAGGTAGTAGATTTGAAATGGTGTCATTAAGAAAGATAACGAATTATCTGGAAATGGATATTATAACAAGCCATATTTATGTGTATTTTCAGTTCTGCGGGAGTCTTGTAAGAATCGAGACGATTGGAGGTATGCACGGGATAGTTATGACTGTAGGACATTTTATGTCTGCATCCACACTGAGCTCCGTACTCACCACTGTAAGGAAGGACTAGCTTTTCGTCTAAAAGACACCGCTTGCGATTGGCCAATTCTAGTACCCGAATGTAGTATTTTACCGTAACCGTTGCCTGATTTATATGGCAAATAATTGGATGAGATAATACGTTGTTGCTCTTGTTTATTGATCTCTGTATTACTCAGTTTGTTTGTTTTATTGCTGATATGAATAAGAAATAAATGCGTAATCGTCTATATGTCTGTGGTGATTCTGTGTGTACGTGTAGATATATGATCGCGTATATCAACAACCCTAATAAACACAAGTGTCTTACATGTTGCAAGGGAGTACAACGGCATATGTTCGCGACTCTGTCTTAATGATGTAGGGGGAAGCACACATCCAGCATAGTAAACCGTAAATCTTTGGAGATGCTGATTGGTATCCCAGTGATAATCCATGTCATACTTGCATATCAGAGCCCAGATGGTTTACTTATGTCGGTGGTTTGTGGAACATGATAGCCTAATGACAGGAATTATAGATCACAATGCAAGATGGACACTGTTTGCGGCTGGGTCATATTAAATTACCTTATACATATTATAACATTTCTACACATGAAAACAGATGAGTTGTGAAAATATAAATAAAAATAGGATCTCTATTGCAAATAATTTGGATAGGCAACGGGAGAGATCACGTTTTATTGAGAGCTGGAAGAGAAACATCACTACGAATCTTCCCAAATAAATAGCCGGTCAGACCACTTAATATTGCAACCAACAAGCGACCAACCAGCGCACATCTCGACAAGCATTAAAAATGTATTTCCATCACAAATTAGATACCTCTAGTTTTCCCCAAGTTCAACTTCAAACGAGATAATTCTTGGTATTACGTCACATACTTTTGTTGATCGTGTGATATTTGACAGGCTTGCCCACGTTGAAGTATAAGTTATAACACGCACGTGAAACACATGAATTCTCGCGTTTGAAGAACGTGGGAATACTAAATTTATATTAATACGACCACTTCTGGTGAAGGCTTATATCTAAGTAGTGGTTGTGCATCGGAAGGCAACATTGCAGAACTACAGATTGAATAATCATTTTCACAACTGGAGATCGTCGCAAATGGGTGAAAGATTCCCGCAGCGACGTTAAGCTCCATAATCACTCACTCACTCACAACTGGAGATGAAAACATCCCGAAGAATAGTTCTATTAGCAACCCTTAATTCATCTTCGCCAGCAGTTGTCTTATAGTCTTACCGTCGCACCAAGTTACTGCGGCTTATGCTCCCAATATAACATGGCCATATCATGTGAGATAATTGACGTGCTGATAAAATCTCCCGTCACTCTTAGATTCGGGTGTGGATTGTATGCATCATAAGCTCGCTCCAAAATAGCGTGTCGCTAAAAGGTTCAGAATCGTAGAAAAAAAAAGGTTATGAAATTTCTAGACGAATAATTGTCTATATATTAAATTTACGAACATTATTTCATGCCAGACTAGGTAACTACATGGATATGCTATATCTAAATCTGGCCAGAGTTCCGAAATATGTAGCACTATATGTATGTAGTTTTAACTTCCCATTAATAGGCACCCGTTATGGTTGTAAGTCCGCTGCACAACCACCTTTATCGCTACAATGAATATAGCTCACAATCCACATCACAATCAACTATAGTCTATTACAGCGATAAACGTGGTTTGTGTACCAGACTTAAATTTGTAGCAGGTCCGTTCTAAGTTGAATTGGAGTATATAAGTTTTTGAACAACGGGAGCTGGTCATAAACAGTTTTCGTTTCAAACTACACAAACGTGATCATGATAATTGAATAGATTTTCGTCACAATAGCTAGGCATGTAGCATAACCAGATACATATTACACACGACACACTGATTTTACCGATGTATACACCCGACAGCAGTGAATGTAGATGCCTCAGGCATCTGGAACAAGATATAACGGAGAGAAATAAGCAATAATAGATCCACCCGAGGTTAAAGTTTTGTCATCCTGACGTAAACAATCTGTAATATAGTTGTTGGCCCCTCGGCACAAGACACGATAGCACATATTAGGTAATCAAAATGAAGGTAGATACATTTACTAAGATCTAATGAACACATCATATTATTTCATTAACAAGAGTTGGACTATACCGACCGGTGTCGTTCTTGGTATTCGGAAACTGTGATCTACTACAGTTCAAAATGTAAGTAATTAAATATTCAAAATTTTATCATTTTTGTTTGTCGGAAATAATAGAATAATTTAATACGTCTTAATTTCTCCGTACTGAATTATAGAAAACATCACATTTCCAAATGTCTCCCCAATATGGTATTAAGAGATCAAACTGGTTCAATAAATGTCATTTTCATGAAGCAATTGTTTTAATTATGTTTGGATTATGTCGTGTCGAATTTATTTTGAAGCAATAATTTATAGTAGTGTGATAATAAATATACAATCCTTTCAGAATTGTTCTTGAACGTGTCGACGATGAAATGGAACGTACTACTGTTTCTCTATACCTGCTGTTTAATAGGTAAGCGTGTATAACGTCTACACAAAATGCCGGTAAATATATGATTAAAAATATTAAAATATACAACTATTAAAAAAAGTCTTTAAATTATTTACATGTTCAGGTATGAAAAGCATGTATCCTTGCGCGTAAAGGCGCATAATTTCAGTCTATGAGTATTGCAACTTTTACAGTAATGTGCATTTGTTAATTCTAAACATGACTGCAATGTGCCCAATGTGAAAATATTCACGAACTATATAACAGCTTGATAGATCCCCATTTTATAGTAATTATTCCAATGTTTTTTAAAGAAGAATTATTATAATATTTTCAATGTACTATTTTGTATTTTTACTATGTATTTAAAAAAAAGATATCTTAAAATACAATGACTATAATTACTATTTGCCTTCCAATGAATGTCAGGAGGTGTAGAATCCGTCACAACGGTAACACCTGGAAGCCCTTGTTTCTTGAAGAGGGTCTGCTACTACACAAACTGGGCCCAGTACAGAACATCCCCGGCTACCTTCATCCCCTCCAACATTGATGCCACGCTCTGTACTCACATCATCTACGCCTTTGCCTCTATCGATTCAAACCAGATTACCACCGTGGAATGGAATGACATTGGTAAATTGAATTCTAAGTATCTAATTATACAAAAGTATTATTTTTTATAGTTCAAAAACTATTATCAACAGATATGGTAGTATTATGCTAGTAGATATGTCTTTTCAAAACAAGAAAACATTGTTTTCATGGTAATTCCCCTTTAACAGTAGCATCTTAGAAATAGGAAAACGATGATTTAACGATGTCGTTTTCAATATTTAGAAATATTTAGCTTCAATACAGTCCAAAATTATATCTGTGATTTTAATACTTTCATACTCTCCTAAAGTATAGTTATGTATGGCAATGAGAACGGAAAAGGCACATGGGATACCCCGTCCTGATTTCAGATCGTTACGCTGAAATAATGACTCTGAAGAATACCAGACCAGACTTGAAGGTTTTACTGGCAGTAGGTGGCTGGGGCAAGAGCTGGCTCTTCACGTCTCTGGTGGCCACAAACAGCAGCATCTCCACGTTTGCCGACAATTCCATCACATTTCTGAGAACTCACGGATTTGATGGCTTGGACATTGACTGGGAGTATCCCTCAGACAGTGGACAACTCCAGAGGTTCTCCGTCCTTCTAGAGGTATATGTGCAGTGTATGAGACACAACACCAACATCTCACATTATTTCCCATATAGTCTACCCGCACACAGAGGTAGTCTGTCAGTACAGAGGCAGTCTGTCATCACACATAACTAGTCTGTCATCACACATGGCTAGTCTGTCAACATACAGGTTGTTTACACATGAAAATTGAAGGTCAACTGTCCATTCAGAAGTAGTCTGTCCACACGGGTTGTCCACATGAAGAGCATCTGTCCACACATGTAGATTGTTGGTCCATACAGAGGTCTGTCAACACACACGCACACACACACACACACACACACACACACACACACGTAGAACACACACACACACGCGCGCGCACACACACACACACACAGGATGTCCACATAAGGAGATAATCTGTCCACACAAGGAGATAATCTGTCCACACAGGGAGGTTATCTGTCCATATAGTATGTCCATAAACACACAGGTTGGAGGTCATCTGTCCGCACATGGGGTCGTATATACATACAGAAGAGGTATGTCCACACACATTGGTATTTCGCCTATACATAATTTAATTACGCAGTCTGTCAACAGACATAAATAGTCTGCCAACACACTGGTAGTCCGTCCATACAGGGGTAGTCTCTGACCACAAACATGAGTTGCCTGTCCACAAGCTAGTTATAGTCTGTCCACATACAGGGTTAGGATTGTCGTAATATTGACTGCTCTATTTTTGCCGTCAGTTGATGAGATCAGCCTTTGACAATGAAGTCCTGGCGGGCGGTCGACAGAGACTTCTTCTGGCCATTGCGGGGGCAGGCGGAAAGATAACGATAGATGGATCCTATGACATACCATTCGTATCAAGGTGGGTCAGTGTGGTATATGAACATGATATCACATTGCCATTGTTCAATACCGAGTACTTTAAAAGATTAAAAGATTATATTCCTATTATGTTTTTTCTTTTGGTTTAATCATATTTTTAATCAAAAGAAAATGAATGAGGATTGGTAATCAAGCTGTAAAACCTATTTTTATACCGCCCCTAGCGTTTTTTTCTTTCATGAAGCAAAGATATGGTTTAGGAATACCGGTAGATGCCATCGTGCCATCGGCATCTCGCTAGGCTATGCGCTATGGGCTATGAACTAGGCTATTTTATTATAAAGATTCAGTGTCATGTGTTTGAACCAACATGTTCCATAAATATTGCTAGTTATTGCTAGGGATACCTACAGTTACCTCCTCGCTGGAACATGTCCTCGGTCTCTTGGCTTTGTCGGGAATGCGAAAACATCAGTCCCGAGATTACGAAACTCTCTGAGTAGGATATCATGTATATATCAATTGGTGAAAAAAGAAATTGAGCATGAAATTGTAAGGTTACGTAATCGCCGGTCCTAGTTACACTATTGGCTAACTCTCTCTCTCTCTCTCTCTCTCTCTCTCTCTCTCTCTCTCTCTCTCTCTCTCTCTCTCTCTCTCTCTCTCTCTCTCTTTGTTTGACTAAACTTCCCAAAATACAAACGATGACAGCTCCGTTGTCTCTTGGTGTTCTAGCATGGTGGATTTCATTACCGTGATGGCATACGACTTCTCCGGGAGCTGGAACAATCCACGAATTGTCCGACCACATAGCGCATTGTACCAGAGACCAGGAGAGGTAGCGCCCGTTTCTGAATACAACGGGGTGAGTAATTGAATAAACCGTGTGTCTGTATACAGACTGACTGGATAATGACCATATATCGAATATACACAACAAGTATCGGCAGATATTTTATGAGGAAGCTTGCTACCACATTTCGGAACCTGCAGACACATTAAAAGAAGAATGACACCAGATTTCTCAAGATGTCTGCAGGTTCTGAAGAGTACCTGGATTATGTAGACGTTTGGAAATTCTTCGTTGTTAAAATAACATAAAGATGAATTTATGTGTTCAATGAGCTAATGCCTTTTAATTAATTTTGTTGAGAATATAACATAGGACAAATCAGAGTTACCTGTGTTTTAGTTTACGGATAGCCAGGTGTTTAGCTGACTTTCTACTATTTCTTATTTGAGGACTGGGCGATGCAATACTGGGAAGCCGGGGGCGCGGATCCGCTTAAGCTTCTACTTGGAGTTCCAGCGTATGGGCGAACCTTTGTCTTGTCCAACATCTCGGACACAGAGTACGGGGCGCCTTTCTCCGGTCCCGGGACACCCGGGCCTTCCACACTGACAAGTGGATTTCTCAGTTACTTCGAGGTACATTTTAGCTTTCCAAATCTCTGAACTTTCAATGAATGTTCACATAGTTTTCTAAATCATTGAATAATCGGTGAACAACCACACAAACTTTCTAAATCTCTGAACAATCAATGCATATTCATATAGCTTTATACATGTTTAATTAATCGGTGAACAAACACTTGTGCAGCTTTCTGAAGTGATCTCTAAACAATCAATGAACAACCGCATAACTTTGTACATCCTTCTCATAAGCCATCGACGTTTGTTAGAATTTCAAAATTTAGGTAAGCAGGTCGCGCGTTATGTATACATGCATATACACACAGATATAACTGATATATGTTTCATGGTGGCCTTTATGGAAAATGATTCCGTTTCTTTTGTTTCTGCAGATCTGTACACTTGTGAACGGAGGATGGACTAAATTCCGCCTCGCTGACATGAAAGTTCCATATGCTTTTGGCATCCGGAGTGGATCGACTCAGTGGGTGGGGTACGACGACAGTCAAAGTATACAGGACAAGGTAAGAGTCGGTGCTACGAAGATATATCTCGATCTGATGACTTTATCTATGCTATGTATCCATCAATTCTGTAAATCAACGTCAGGCACTTATGCCGTTACATGAACTGTATACAGTACCGTAGTAGGTACCAATTAAAAAGAAACAAGACCCATAGCATTAAGAAATTATTGAGCCGATTATATGGATGGATAAGTTGATTTATTAGCATGATGCGTGTTTTTGAACTAATAAATAATCCAAGAACACATTACTATATGTTAATTGAAGTTATTACGATCGCGATTTGCGTTTTAATGATATGGGTCCTTTTTATCGTCCACACCCAGCAGGGTACGAATACAATACCATTTCACGATATTGGTTGCTCTCTAGCCTTCCCCTCTGACCACACGCATGTAGGAAGTCTCTTATGGTCAGCAGGAAAGGCTACAGGAATCTCGACCTAAGTTGAGTGTTGTGTAAGTAATTCGCCTTCCTGTGATTCCTTCACTCTGTTACAGATGCAATACGTGCTGGATAATGGGTTCGGGGGGGCCACTGTCTGGTCTCTTAGTTTTGATGATTTTGATGGCTCATTCTGTGGATCAGGGTCTTACCCACTAATATCACAGATGAAACAGATGCTCGATTGTGCGTATTTCACAACACCGACATCTCCTACTTCACCTACCTCTGCTACTTCACCTACATCCCCAACTTCACCCACCTCTCCAACTTCACCAACATCTCCAACTTCACCTACATCCCCAACATCGCCAACTTCTCCTACATCTCCAACTTCACCAACGTCCCCAACTTCACCTACATCCCCAACATCGCCAACATCTCCAACATCGCCTACTTCACCAACCTCTCCAACTTCACCAACATCTCCTACAACTTCTCCGACCTCGCCAACCTCGCCAACATCTCCTACTTCACCAACATCACCAACCACTGTTCCTACTTCACCAACCTCTCCAACATCTCCTACGTCACCTACCTCTCCAACTTCGCCAACCACCGTTCCAACTTCACCAACATCTCCAACCTCTCCAACCTCTCCTACTTCACCAACATCGCCAACATCCCCTACTTCACCAACCTCTCCAACATCGCCAACATCGCCAACATCGCCAACATCGCCAACATCTCCTACTTCACCAACATCACCAACCACTGTTCCTACTTCACCAACATCGCCAACATCTCCAACATCGCCAACTTCACCAACATCACCAACGTCTCCAACATCGCCAACCTCTCCAACCTCTCCGACATCCCCTACTTCACCAACTTCGCCAACTTCGCCAACCACCGTTCCCACTTCACCAACATCGCCCACCTCTCCAACCTCTCCGACATCCCCTACTTCACCAACTTCGCCAACATCACCAACCACCGTTCCAACTTCACCAACATCGCCCACTTCTCCAACATCTCCAACTTCCCCAACCACTGTTCCAACTTCACCAACATCGCCAACATCGCCTACCTCTCCAACTTCCCCAACCTCTCCAACATCTCCTACGTCGCCCACTTCACCAACATCGCCAACATCGCCAACATCGCCAACATCACCGCCATCGCCAACATTTGCCAACGAAGCAGGTAATATCCAAATCCTACAAATTAACGATTGGGATGGTTCAATAAATGCCTAAATGTATTAAGAAGATTGATGCAGTACGTTTAAAGTGTTCGCAGACGCCACCTTAACGTTAAGCTGGCGTTTGACGTTGTCACACGCCGCAACATGCTACGGTACGCTGCGCCGGTTCACGGCGTTAGCTGACGAGTGTCGGCAGACATGACCACGATTTTAGCGTCAGTGTCCAAAGTGTAAACGCACGGACGCATACGTTCGCAGGTGTCGACCTTTTTCCAAGGCCATTGGCCAGATGTTAAGATGGCGGACATAAGCGATGATGGGCTACTTCTGATTGGCTGAACTGCCGGCGTATGCAAGCGCATACGTTGAAAAGTTCAATACAGAACTCTGTTACGCTGTCTTGCACCTTTATACGTCGAGTGCTCGCTGGCGTGAAAAGTATAAGCCTATGCGCTGGCTAATGTCGGTAGGCGCCGACTGCGGGCGTATGATAGCGTGATGCGGCGTGTGACGGCGTGTGACGGCGTCAAAAGTATAAACCCACCTTTAATAATTTCATCTATTGTTTAATTATGTATGAAAGAAAAACATTTTCACTTTATGTTGCAGCTATGGTGTCAGAATGCGCCATTGGAGCCAGTTGGTCGTTTGCTGGTCTGAGCGCAAGCTGTACGACGTTCTACCGCTGTGATAATGGAGTTATCTACACATTCACTTGCCCCAGCCCGCTCGTGTATGACATAATACTGGAAACTTGCAACTGGCGTTACAATGTACCCAGTTGTGCTTAAATTACGAGATGGCTTATGCCTCTTATGGGACCATAATAATATTATTATTAATACTTACGAGTCCTAAGAATTAGCAGGTGACCTATTCTGTATCCGTAGAAAGTAGTATAACACCGTGAACATATTTATTCATATTTCTATTCACTAAGTATTTATTTATTTATTTATTCATTTACTTATGTATTGACTACGAATGCGTGGATATCGACATGCATAGTCGCATTATAACCATGAGAACTTTAATTTATGTTTTTAATTATTTATTTTTTATAGTTTATCATATATTTTTCGCATTGAGCAAAGAGAGTGTAGCAAATTGTCAACTGTTAATGTTCAAGTTCATATTACCTGAAAAGACAGTTGTTTAGACCTTATGTCATCTTCTATAGACAATTATCTCATCATATTTATTATCATTATCTTCATATTTACAGTGATTTATTTGTCCAGATCTGTCTATAAAGCTTCGTGTGCGCTTTTATCAGAAAAGGCGCCAGTCTTCAATTTGAAACGCACTCTGTTGTACATCAATGTGTGGGTTTGACGCTGTGAACATTCGATGTTTCGCAATGTGAATACAACTTGTATTTAATTATCAAAAACGAACATTAAAGCTGTGATTGTATATGCCTAGTAACAGTGTTCTATGACTTACTATTAATTTATCTCAGTAAGCATCTTTAGTTACAATATTTAGAACTATCTATAACATATTCGTAATTGACGAGTATGTGTGTGTGTGTGTGTGTGTGTGTGTGTGTGTGTGTGTGTGTGTGTGTGTGTGTGTGCGTGCGTGTGATATATGTGCGCTTCATGCTGTATCAGAAATGAAAGTCTATATTGTAGTTCGTGTGTAAATAATGCGACTTTCATGCTGTATCAGCATTGGAAGTGTATAGTTTGTGGGTGATTTATCTGCTTTTCGTGTATCAGAAATAGAAGTGTATAGTTAGTGGCTGATTTATGTGCGCTTCATGCTTTATCAGAAATGGAAGGGTATAGTTAGTGGCTGATTTATGTACGCTTCATGCTTTATCAGAAATGGAAGGGTATAGTTAG
>JAUTBT010049002.1:0-16135 GCA_032361225.1 Lepetodrilus schrolli | reverse complement strand
TATTTCTAATATTAATCTGATTCAAATCATCAGGTCCTGTATGTCCTAAGCTGAAATGCAAGCCATGCAAGTATGGGCATATAACACTAAATGGATGTCCTAGCTGTGTTTGCAAACCAGGCGAGTAGTCACGTTATAAGGTATACTGAACCCAAGAAAATGAAACTTGATTTCGACGTAATGTAAATGTGAAACCGAATTTTTAAAAAGGGTAACGAACAACAGTTTTCTGTTATAATAGTGATATCAAATGATCAAAGGGTATCTTAGCTGTCGGTGCAAACCAGATACGCACACAGGGTATATATTTCGCAAACCAAGTATTGATCGTCATTGCCCAACATTATTGTCGTTACAATGAGAATATACAAGCTTGTTAGCGCTGTCTATAATTACGCCTTTCTGGCGCGATGTTGATATGATGCGCTATCTATGACAATGCAAATATCATCCTTGGTCTTGTCAGTAACATCCGGTGTTCGCAGGTTTACTGCAACATTCAGCTCAACGGATGTTGCGGGGTTGTTCCTGCCCTAAACTGGCAAGCCGTGATATAAATGAACGAATCTTGAAAGCAACCCTAAACCAAAATTCAAACATAAATAAATACTGTAAATCAGGAAATTAATACGAGCATGATATTAATGCGAAAAATGCGATTGGCTTATGTCCGCATTTAATTCCTGCGCATTATGGACAATAATGAAAGGTACGTCCGGGAAAAACATGAATAGAGGCATGGTCGATCGCACTTAATTGTTGTCGCATTTATGTCCAAAAGCTTGATGTCGCATTAAATTAGTGACGCATTAATTTCCTGATTTATAGTAAATAAATACAATGTTACGTCATGTACGGATAGCTTTGCCCTATCATTGAATCCCGCCTTGCTGCTAGCATCTATAGATTGCGCAAGTTCGATGGATGGAGTCGCGTACACACGATGGATGAATGGAAGTCTTTCATTCACTTTGGGGAATTTACTAAAGGGGACAAAAAAAGACTGAACTCGTTAATGCTATCATGGCGCAACTGTCAGAAGATAGCGCTATGAATATTAATCATGATAGCGCTACGGCACCTACGACCTCGTATTTTGTACCCTTTACTAAACAAGAAAGAAAAATGAATTTGTTGCCATACATACAAAATTTAACGAGCCCACGAGGGTTAGTGGAAACGGTGGATCCACTGGTGCGCAGCGCGATTGATCGCTAACGCAGATCCGCCGATGGCACGGGTTGAACTATGTTATAAATAACTGTATGTTCAAGTGTACATGGGTGTGACTTATTAATATATGTAAATGAATTCTGTTCCAGGTCCTGTATGCCCGAAGATTGCGTGTAGGTGCCCGTATGGAACCATCTTTACGGTCGTCAATGGTTGCCGCAGATGTAGCTGTAAACCACGTGGGTATTCATAAACTGAGAAACACCAAGCTGTATCACGCTTCCCTAACAGCACGCACTCATTACAATACTCCATTGGAACGTATACAGAAACACGTTTGAGTGTTAACGATGTTGGTAGAGCACGAATCTGTTGTATATCTATAAATGCTGACTTACTGTCGTGAAAAGAATGTGTTGACACCTTATCTTGTACCCTCTTCTAACATCGATTGGAGGAAATCCAGAGCATTCATCAAACGAAATTCCCATTCTCATTCTTCTTCTTCTTATTATTTTTATTATTATTATTATTTATATTATACAGACTACACTATGTACATAACTATACCTACATTACTAAGTTATTAATTTCAACGCAACAGGTCCTGTCTGCCCGAAGCTGTGGTGTGGATTCTGGGGAAGGAAGAAGTGCCCGTATGGATACAAGGTCGTCAATGGATGTAAAACATGCACCTGTAACCCACGTGAGTAATAGTCTACTATAGCTACGTACTACTACTACTACTACTACTACTACTACTACTACCACTACCACTACCACTACCACTACCACCACCTACTTCTGCTACTACTACTATTTTTTTCCACTACTACTACAACTAAGCGGCTTCATTGCATAATGGTTAGAGCGTCGGCCCGGAGTGCGGAAGCGGGTTCGATCCCCTGTCGCGTCGTACCAAACGTTAACAGATGGTACTTGTTATTCCCCTACTTGGCGCTCAGAAAGTGGTAAAGCAATGCAATGACTGATCGGCTCGGAGTCAGTACACTGTGTCTGAGTGGGGCATCCATTTTCTATCTGCTGCATGATATTCAAGTGAGCTAGCACTATAAAACTGGTAGAAATTCAGACTAGTGCAACAGTAAATATCCATGCAAGCCACGATGTGAGTGAAATAATCTTGAAGGTAGCGTTAAACCCCAAATCAACCAACCAACTAATACAACTACTATCATTTACTACTACTGCCATTAGTACAACCACTACTATACCACCTACCACTTCCACTACTATTATTAGTAGTACCACCATCACTACATAGTATGTAGTACTTCTACCTCCACCTAATACTACTACTATTACTACTACTAACAAGGATAACAGTTCTACTACTATTCTATTAATAATTACTACTACGACAATTAATATTAATGCAAGCTATGTATGTATGTATGCATACTAGTATTTTCACTGCTGGAGGATAGAAAAGATTTCATTCCATTTCCGGTAAAACCCGAATAATCAGTTGGTAATGTACTGTAATATCTCAATTTTCTATAGTCTATTAGACTAAAGAGGATAACTCTAATCATTGAACACGGTCAAAATAACATTTCACGTCTACTGGTAACAATAAAGCTACGTAGCTATAAATATTAAAATAAAATAAAATATGAATATATTGAAAACCAGTGAGATATGCGGGAAATGTAGCTGGTTACCCCACATACTTGTGTAGATACATCAAATGTACATACATTCATGTAAAAATGCGTTTGACCATGAATTATTTAAACAACCCCGTGACTGTATGCCTTTAAGAGACTGTACCACAATAGAATAAGTCAGATCTGGATTGAAAACCAAGAAGCAGTAATATAGTGTTATTGTTGTTGTCGTTATTACCACAGCCCAGCTCTCGTCTATAGCTCTAACACCAAGCTCCACAAATGCTGTAATATATTTCTAATATTAATCTGATTCAAATCATCAGGTCCTGTATGTCCTAAGCTGAAATGCAAGCCATGCAAGTATGGGTATCTAACTATCAACGGATGTCCTAGCTGTCGGTGTAAACCAGGTCAGTTGATATTCTCCTTCATCTCATGATCCTAAACCAACTAATGATTAAAGAAGATGTTCTTTTTTGATTTAAGTAAACATATATGACTCGCTGATGTTGCCTATGCATACCATTCCAAATATATAGCAAGCGTAGAAGTATGGCATATGATCTATAGATAGTCATTGTCAAAGCCGTTTCGTGGCAATGTTTTCTATTAAAATAAATGCATTAAACACCGAGAGAGAAAAAAAATGCAACGAAATGTCTACAAGGACTAGGCTGTTAGCTACAATTGAATGTAAGTCAAATATTATTGACCTGCTAAAAGTCCATTGTATGAAACACATTTATCGCTAAAATTCTTGAGAATCTGGTTAGATAAAACTAGTTTAGCGATACACGTGTTTTGTGCAAACAAACAGACGTACACTTGCAGCGGGCCCCTAAACTATTACTTACAATCAATGTTAGCTACAGCTGTAGTAAGAACGGGTCCAGGTTGGTCGATTCATTTCATATTGTGGACTAGGTCAAATGCTAAATATTACAGTGTTTTGAAACTAAAAGTAAACATTGCGTTGGAAGTACTAGTATGTGTTCACGAGAGCATGATCCTATCAGCACAATTCACTGCTCGTAATTTGAATACAGTCGACAGTCGTGCGAACGGTAGGCCTACTTAAATCAAATAGTACAAGAGCCAGTTTTCAATTTATTCTAATAGTCAAGATAGATTTGTTTCGTCTCCAGAAAGTAGGCTATTATCGGTTACTCATAATAATTTATATGAGCAAGCTATTAATTTCAATTTAACAGTTGTCTGCCCGAAGCTGTGGTGTGGATTCTGGGGAAAGAAGAAGTGCGCGTATGGATACAAGATCGTCAATGGATGTAAAACATGCACCTGTAACCCACGTGAGTAATAGTCTACTATAGCTAGGTACTACTACTACTACTACTACTACCACCACCACCACCACCACCACCACCACCACCAACAATAATAATAATAATAATAATAATAATAAATAAATAAGTCGCTATAGGCAGTTGAGTGTGTGCGTGTCGGACTATGAAATTCTACATAAAATATTAATATGTACATTAATTCTGTTGCAGGACCTCCATGCTTTAAGATTGCTTGTAAGTGCCCGTATGGAACCATCTTTACTGTGGTTAATGGATGCCGCAGATGTAGCTGTAAACCACGTGAGTATTCACAAACTGTGTAACTCCAATCTGTATCCATACGACTACTAACTACTGCCGCCACCACGCCTACTCCTACATCACCTCCTCCTCTTCTTCCTCCTCCTCCTCCTCCTGTGTGTGCGTGCGTGTGCGTGTGTGTCTGTGTCTGTTTCTGTGTCAGTCTGTTTGTGTGCGTGTGTATGATCGTGTTTCACACGTGATCTATATAATAAATTGTGTAAATTAATCATATACTAGTAGCTGATTCATTTCAACAGGTCCGATATGTCCGAAGAGGCTCGTGAAATGCAAACCATGTCAGAGTGGATATCTAACTATCAAAGGCTGCCCTAGCTGTCAATGTAAACCAGGTGAGTATTGAGATTCTACTTCCTCTGATGTAGCCGTTGTCCTCTTCAGTGTTAAAATGCAATCGTTTTAGTGTTGACTAAACAGTAGTCAATGTTCGTTCGAACAAATGGTTGAGATTTCTAATTTCTTCATTGTCAAATATATTTATTTTATTTTTTAGTATTATAGTCCAACTATGCGTATGCTAAACAGGACATTGCCCTATCTACATTAAGCATCATATACATATGTTTCTACAGTCTAGTCAAAAATATAATTTTACGATAATTCATAAGTACCAAAGACTTGGCGCCTTCTGAAACTAGACCAGGACACGTTAAACATAGTATATGTATGGAAATATGTATACATGAGCAAGTTAGTAATTTCAATTTAACAGTTGTCTGCCCGAAGCTGTGGTGTGGATTCTGGGGAAAGAAGAAGTGCCCGTATGGCTACAAGGTCGTCAATGGATGTAAAACATGCACCTGCAACCCACGTGAGCAATACTTTACTATGAATGAATGAATTATTGTTTTACGTCGCAGCGGGAATATTAAACCAATAGGCGACGACTATACTTTACTAATACCAGCCATTACAATTAACATAGATATAAGTATGTTACATTAGATCCTTCACAATCTGAATATCGCCTAAACGTCATCAGGACGCGAGATTACGAAACGTTCATCAGGGCCCGAGATTACGAAACATTTTTACGTTATATGCTCAAGTTCAAATGTTATATGGGGATTTGTGAACAAAACTTTGACTTGAGCATGAATGTGTGTTCAAAATAAGGCTTCGTAATCTTGAGGCCAGATATTATACACTCTAACGCTTTAAAAGGCTTCATTAATGGCTATTTGGTCATGGGATGCCTACCAATCAGATTGCTGCTTTGAAGCTTAAGAAATGTAATAATAATATTATTATTTAATAATAATAGTAGATACATTTTATGTTTCAGCACGAAAAGGATAGACATGAAATCAGCAATCTGCATGGACTTGTATATCTTAGAGCATTGCTACCTTTATGCAAATAGAATAATATAATAGTATTTTGTATGACTGATCAGCGATTAAATAAAACAAGTTCCATTTGATTGCTATTGACTTATTGTATGCAGTATATTTATAATCGTAATTAAGTTTCATACATATCAAAGATGAAAGTATAAATATATAATCAGATCAAAACAATGCTATTAACACTAATAGATCATAGTCTGTTGGAGTACCCTAATGGAGTTATCTGTTTTCTACTGCTGACATTATGGATTGAGAGAGAGAGAGAGAGAGAGAGAAGAGAGAGAGAGAGAGGTGGGGTGGGGCAATATGTCGAGTTTGAAGTACATCCTGATGGTCGCAAGCTCAGGTGTGATTAATCACCGAATAATGGATATGGTCTACTTCAACTAGCTTCATTCTCTTAGAAGCAGTATCATTATATTTGTCACCCAATTCTTCCTTTTGTTCGTGCTAATAGTTTTGTTAGCATTTGTTGTCTGAGAGATGATACACCTATTCATATCAGAAGGAATGCCTGTGGACAGAGTATCGCTGAAAATATATGTTTAGAGATAGGATTTTTTGAGATGAGATAGTAATCCACAAAACCCTACCCAAACATTTTTGGAAGGTCTTGGCATGTACAACAATACCCCCCCCCCGAGCCAGTACTACATCGCCATTTCATCGCCACGGTCGTGAATAATTCTCAAAGCCCTGTATGAATGTTGCGCATCCTGTCAAGCCCGGATGAAACCGTATAACGAAGTATATTATATACGAGACATTTTACACCCGCCTCATTCATCTTTACAACAGTTGAGTTATGTCTCCCGTGTGTTATTAATGCTAAAGCCACATATATACATACGTAAACTATGATACGTGTTACGATACAGAGGCACCATATTAGAATAATTTAATTACCGTATTAGTTCTAATTCTTTTAGCAAACAAAATATATCATGTCTGTTCAATTGGCAAATTTTAAAACAAAACAAACAAAAAAATACATTTTTACATATTGTGTCTTCCTCGTTGGTTCTTACTATAAGTGCTTGTGTTATTTTGTAGCCTGGATAGACGGGTAACGACAGCTTTTCACAAAGCTCTCGTGTCCAATAACAATAGCTAGTACTCTCTTGTCTATCCTCGGTCATCAACACTAGAGCGTTATTGCATCTTAGTGGATACGAATGTTTTATGACAGGTTTCCCTGAATACTATACAACGCTGAAGAAAAATCACGAATTAATGCATGCGTTGTCTTTGTTTTCTCTAAAATAATGGAGAGTATACATTCCATTTCGTATCTGTTAACATTTATAATTACTCGGGAGCACGTTATATTAAGTAAGTTGCATTTAAGCCATATGGCCTAACTCCCATATACAAAAGGCATTTCAACTTCCACGAGTTGATGCATTTAGAAGTTATCTGCATGAATATTGCCCACTGGTCCAGGGACATGGAAACAACAATTGGCGTAATTCATCCAAGTAGTGTCAAGTAGCATCATTTCCTTATTTTCGCAGTTTTCATAGTAGTGTTCTAGACATAAAATATCAATCAGCTTTCCGCTCAATGAGTTCCCCTCATTTACTAATTGTACACAATGTAAACACGGATGTTTCACAATGTCATCACCTCATACACGCTTAGTTTAGATTCTGTCTCAGAAATACAATACTAGTATTGTATGCAAAGGAATCGAAACTGAAGTTGCTGGGTTTATAAATAAAACATTAAAACCTAATTGTGAATTCATGTATATATTACATTTGATTATGAATAATGAAATTAGTGAACCACATTCGTGGAACTAGTGGCATACAACCGTATCCACATCGCTAGACATTCTTTTGATATGAGCATTCTTGTTAATGGCAACTTGGAAAGATGTGACAGTTGTTCTACTCCCACTCTCATTCATCGGTGGTATATTGAATATAAGAGTACATAATTATTCCATAGCACACATAATTGACGTCATATAGATAACATATGTTACGTCTTGCGCTTGGTGGTGGTAAGATATAATTGTGTACATACATTCAAATGGCATATGTTTGGCTTATAAGTATATTATTTGAATATACTATACGTGGTAAGTTGTATATGAGGACGGCTGTTACAGTCTCAATCTCTTCTCTCTCGTTCGCTCTTTCTCTCTTGCTCACTCGCTCTTCCTGTTACTCTTTCACACATACACACATTAACACATTCATTAACGCGCGCGCGCGCACACACACACACACACACACACGCACAATTTCTCTCTATCTCTCTCTCTCACACACACATACATACACATACACTCACAAACTCACACATTTACGCAAAAATGCATACACACACATATTCTCTCTCTCACACACACAGACACACACACATACACATTCGCTCTTTCTCTCTCTATCTCTCTCCCTCCCCTCTCTCTCCCTCTCTCTCATTCTCTCTCTCTCTCTCTCTCCTCTCTCCCTCTCTCTCGTTCGCTCTTTCTCTTTCTCTATCTCTCTCCCTCCCCTCGCTCTCTCATTATCTCTCTCTCTCACACGCACAGACACACATACACTTACAAAAGACCAACACACATTAATTCATGTTCTCTCTCTCCTCCTCTCTCTCGTTCGCTCTTTCCCTCTCTCTATCTCTCTCTCCCTCTCTCTCATTCTCTCTCTCCTCTCTCCCTCTCTCTCGTTCGCTCTTTCTCTTTCTCTATCTCTCCCTCCCCTCGCTCTCTCATTCTCTCTCTCTCACACACACAGACACACACATACACTTTCACAAGACCAACACACACTAATTCATTTTCTCTCTCCCTCTCTCTCTCGTTCGCTCTTTCCCTCTATCTCTCTCTCCCTCCCCCTCTCTCTCCCTCTCTCTCATTCTCTCTCTCGATAGCTTCTCTCTCTTTCTCTCTTTCTCTCTTGCTCGCTCGCTCTTCCTATTATTCTTTCACACATACACACATTAACACGCGCGCACACATACACACTTTTTTCTCTCTTTCCCTCTCTCTCACACACACTCACACATACACTCACAAACTATCACACATTTACACAGACATGCATACACACACACGCGCGTGCACACACACACACACACACTCTCTCTCTTCTGTCTCTCTCTCACACACATATACAAGCATTTATTCACATGCACTCACAATATCACACATATTTACACAAACACACACACGCGCGAACACACACACACACGTACACATCCAGATACGTGCTGAACGACCATTGTCCGTGCGCGCGTGTATCATACATATATATTCTAGTTAAGTCTCTCTCTCTCTCTCTCTCCCTCTTTCTCTCTCGTTTGCTCTTTCTATCTCCCTATCTCGCTATTTCTCTCCCCTCTCTCTCGTTCGCTCTCCCTATCTCCCTATCTCGCTATCTCTCCCCCCTCTCTCTCTTTCTTTCTCTCTCTCTCTCTCTTGCTCGCTCGCTCTTCCTGTTACTCTTTCACACATACACACATTAACACATTCATTCACGCGCGCACACATACACACTTTTTTCTCTCTCTCTCTCTTTCTCTCTCACACACACACGCACAAATACACTCACAAACTCTCACACACATGCATACACATCCACACATACAAGCGCGCGCACACAGACACACACACACAGAGTTACAAAACACCAACACACACACACTACCGGTAGTTCATTATCTCTCATTCTGTCTCTCTTTCTCTATCTCTTTCACACACATACAAGCATTTATTCACACACACACTCGATCTCTCTTTCACTCACACACACAAACACACACACACATGCACTCACAATACCACATAGATTTACACAAAAACACACACGCGCGCGCACACACACACACACACACACACACACACGTACACATTCAGATACGTGCTGAACGACAATTGTTCAGTCCGTGCGCACGTGTATCATACATATATATTCTAGTTAAGTATATCTAAATCGGTAACATCTTGGCCTGTTGTCAAGAATGTAATAATACGTTTATGTCTTTGTTGATATATACTACATATACTTATATATTGATAAAATATTATACAGCTCGTTCTTTGTTCGCGCAAGAATTGAGGGGCACGATGGTGTATTGAAACTATTAGACATACAGACAAACAGAAATAAATTACTAGTATGACATTTAACGAACGTGTCTCGTATAATAATAGTATAATAGTGCTATACCTTCAAATAATGATAAAATGCCATTTGCTGATATAACTCACTGAGAACAATGCGGTGCAGACTTCTGTGTCAAAGAGGGACAAAGTACGGAGAACGGGGCCGCCGCGAAGTTTTTTAAATATTTTTTTTTTTTTTTTTTTAGCAGCTGTTAATGATTCTTCTCAAATTGACGATTTGGCATTTGCATATAGGCTTACACGTACATGCAAACTCATTTGTGTGCCCTTATACTGGAATATACTGTCACAGAACATGGAATTTCACACAACATGTTATCTCCGAACCATCCAATCATTGTCTTACCCTCCTTTAAACACTGAGCACCCATCAGTCCCCGAGATTACAAAACTTTCTTGAGTACGATTTTATACTCAACTCAAGCATGAAATCGTACTCAAAAGGTTTCGTAATCTCGGGGCCAGGACAAGTCGGCAGCCGCGCATAGATCTGGGATTAAACAGCATTACCTATATAGTTTGCCATGAAATGCAGCGATACCTATATTTAGTAGAATATCTCGGTAACTATTTTATGGAATGAAAAAGAAAAAAGAAAACAAATATTTTTTATTTAGTTTACACTACCTAAGCAAAATTTAAAATTCAGAATCTTTACACCACTGTTTATATTTAGCTATCTACCACCAACTGTATTTTGAGTGAATATTGTTTTTCATGCCATGAAGTATTTACCACACGGGAGGTGGTGAGTTTAAGAATCCAGTCGATAAGTAATGGATTAATGCCACATATAGTAGTTTGGATAATTGCCGGCTTTTATTCCATAATACAATGGTATGTGGATAAAAAGTCGGGTCGTCGGCACTATTTGAACAGCCGGTAAGCCAAATGCGCATTCTGTTCCTATACCGCTCAATGATGTGTTCATGCCCGGATTGAGGGTCACGATGGTCTACAGTGGTAAAGAAAGCACTAGAGTTGAATTATGACCTGGTAGAAAAGAACAGGGGTCCTATTCTCGAAACGTTCTTACGATCGTACGACAATCCTGAAGATTCGTATCGTATGGCTAGGAAAATCGTAAGAACGTTTCGAGAATTGGCACCCAGAACTTTATTTCGCTCAGGCTGTTTAACTATAGCATGTAATGTACAAATAGAATATATATATATACTAAATTACTAAAAGTTGTGTCCACCCTTAAATATTTATTATTACTTGTCATGTTTTACTGATCAAAGAAATACGACCATTTTCTTCAGATTATATCTATTTCGTAAATAAATTAAGTGTGTTTGTGACATTGCGAACAATGTTATCGGTGGATATGAAATTGATACAACTAACGATTGATTGGTGGATTTTGCTATGGTGCCTAAAATGGTAGGAATTGGTATTTTGGAAAAATGCATTTCCAATTATAGCAGAATTGTATTAAACAAAACAATTAAAGTATGCAAGAATATTCACCACTTAACCAACTCTTTCACACCACCGGGTTCCTAATAAAATCGTAGCTCGAGTGGTATTAGAATGTGATTTAGGGGTGACAATCACACATACACACACACGCACACACACACCAACACACACACACACACACACACACACACACATACACACACACACACACACAATAGAGGCATTTATGAGGTGTAGGCATAATGACGACACACGTATCATAGCAATTTGCGGTCGAGTGCAAATCCCGCTGCGAGAGCCTGGCATCAATGTACGTGAACGTTACCTTTCTGACGCGAGATTGATAGGATGCGTTATCTGTAGAGTGGCAATGTAGATATCATCCTTGGTCTGTCAGTACCAGTGGTGTTCGCAGGTTTACTGAAACATTCATCTCTGCGGATGTTGCGGGTTTCCTTCTGACCTAAATTGCCAATCCGTGATGTAAGTGAAAGAATCTTGAAAGTTTCTCTAAACCCCAACTTGAAATTATATTTGATACATATATATATATTTGATATATATATATATATATATGTTCGTATTTGCCGGTAGAAATAGCAATCATAACTTACAATCGGAACACTCAATTACCGTGTTTGTCCAAGTACAACGACGTTACATCCGGGTACATTCAGGCAGAAGATATCAGAGTTTCTTCCACTGTCCAAAAACAGGTTGAGTGAATGCGAAGACGCTGCCATTTATTACTAGGTGGTACTATCCTACACGCCACTGAACAGAAGAATGTCAGTTCCGGGACAAATTTTAATAAACGTTAGGGACTATTAAACATTGCACCTTTCCTTTTCTATTAAATTTGATGCGGAAACATTTATTTTAGACCTTTGTTAGGGATATCTGTAAACTAATAAAAAGTTATCAAAGATGAACTATATTACCGGCATTTGAAGAGTATAAATTCAGTATCTAAGGCCAATAAATGCTAACTTTATTCGAAGATACATATTTATTGTTTTCTGTGTGAAAAAAATGCGGATATTTCAAATTATAGTAGCTCTTTAGGAATAAACTAAATAACAATTCATAATAATATATTAAAACATAACACTTAATCAATTACGTTGTTAAATATAAATGTATATGTTTATCCTCTGGTTCCAAAAAAAAATGCATATTTCGCGAAAACGAACATCGGTACTTAAGATAAATCTGCGTATTGACTTTACGTGACTTCTGCCATGCCATTCTGCCATTGGTTGGCCCCGAATCAATGTTCACGGGTAAGAAGTCCTGACTATATAACACTACTGAATCAGTTGGACGTAAGATACAGCAGACCGGGCGCACCATGGATGCTAAGGTCTTCTTGTTTGGCGTAATACTCGTCACTGCAATTTCCCATGCCGGGGCAGGGATTAAAGCAGGTACTGTATCATCTCTATAGAATGTTCTATTAACTTAAATATTTTTCCATTTATTATTGAATCACGAAGGAATGAAGCTGCTGAGAATATATATATATATATATATATATATATATATATATATATATACGTATTCTAAGTTCAATTAACGTACTGTATAATATTCAATATATACAAATAACTTCATTGTATTATTTAATAAACTGGCAAACTGATGTAATGTACTTGGGGCTGTTAGCTGTGTGGCTATTGATATTATTGGTGTGTATGGGTATTGATCGTGAGCGTCATCGTATGAAATAATTGTTATACACTTAAAAATCGAATATAATGACATTCTGAAGAGCACGTATTTTCCAGTTTCGAGAAAATGTATTACCGAGACCGCACGCATTTAAGCCTATCCGTTGTTTAGGCCATGGGCTAACAATTAGTGCGGGGGGAAAAGTCGTATTTTAGCCCATGGGGTTAATTTCGTTAATAAAAATCCTCATGAGAATAAAGCCATTTGCATTTTGTTTTAAAACACAATTTCAGAAAATATTTGCTTTTTTAATTGTTATTGTTAACATAACTATAATCCATTTCATTTAAATATAGACAGTGGGTTTTTTTAATTAATAAATTACACGGATGTCAGAACCTAGTTTGCTTTATGTTTTCGTGAAAACGGACCAAAACCCCAGTAGATTCTGGTTATGTACAATCACCAACATGTGCATTGACGATTTAACAGTGTTTTCAACATTCCCACATATAAATTCCATGGTTGCTGTTTGGGTTTCTACCTCACGATATCATTAGCATATTACCCACATCCCTCTGTGAACGGGACATTTTGACCAGGTCACTACTACTATTACTACTACTACTACTACTACTACTACTACTACTACTACTACGACTTCTACTACTACTACTACTAGTACTACTAATACTAATACTATTATTATTATTACTACTACTTCTACATAATAATAATAATAATAATAATAATAATAATAATAATACGTAATACTTCTACTAATAATAATGAATAACAGGGGTAGAATTAACGCCTATCCGCGAGCCAATGGCACGTAAAACCATTGTCGGGCATGCTAACTTTATTTCTGGGGTGTTCTTTTTTGTACGCTTGATTTTCAATAATAATAATTATTATTATTATTATTGTTTAAAGGCTTACAATCACGGATTTGTTTACTTAGTTCATGGTCAAACGTATTTTTACACGAAAGTATATACATTTGATGTGTCTACACAAGTATATTGGGTAACCTGCTACATTTTCCGCATATCCCACTGGTTTTCATATTTTGTTATTTTTTAAATAAATATAGTTATGTAGCTTTATTGGTACCAGTTGTCATTTTGAAAGGTTATTTGACCGTGTTCAATAATTAGAGTTGTCCCCCTTAATCTATTAGACTATAGAAAACTGAAAAATTACAGTACATTACCAACTGATTATTCGGGTTTATCCTAAAGCAGTGAAAAGATATTTTGAGGTACATGTATTTTGCATTTTGGGGTTTAGAGCCGCTTTCAAGATTCTTTGACTTATATCACGACTTGTCAGTTTAGGGCAGGAGGAAACCCGCAAATCCGTAGCGCTGAATGTTGCAGTAAACCTGCGAGCATCGACTGGTACTGACAAAACCAAGGATGATAACTGCATTGCCACTCTACAGACAGCGCATGCTATCAATATCGCGTCAGAAAGGTAACTTCCGCGAACATTGATGCCGGGTACCCGGGGCACGATTTGAACCTGAAGCCTTTGGCTCCGAATTTACATATATCTCTTATAACGTTGTTATTTGACAACATATAGTCGATGTTTTATTAAATCATGAAGCTACACAATATTCAGGAGGGCACACTAGCCTCCAGAATAGAGTGCCCTCCTGGCGATCTGAAAATTTAGACTTATTTCTACCCCTGAATAAAATCGCATGTGTTCTATAATTTCAGCACGGACATCACCGAGTGAGTAGCATACCGACAATCTCACAATCCATCCCGTCTAACATTTACTATGTTTATACGTGTGTGTGTCTGTGTGTGTGTGTGTGTGTCTGTGTGTGTGTCTGTGTGTGTGTGTGTGTCTGTGTGTGCGTGTGTCTGTGTGTGTGTGTCTGTCTGTGTGTGTATGTGTGTGTGAAATTGGAATTGAGGTTTAGAGCCGCTTTTAAGATTCTTTCACTTATATCACGGCTTGTCAGTTTAGAGCAGGAGGAAACCCGCAACATCCGTAGCGCTGTATGTTGCAGTAAACCTGTGAACATCGGCCGAAGTCCAACGTTCTACCACTGGGCTACTACCCGCCCGTGTCTGTGTGTGTGTGTGTGTGTGTGTGTGTGTGTGTGTGTGTGTGTGTGTGTGTGTGTGTGTGTGTGTGTGTGTGTGTGTACGGGCGTCTGTGTATGAACTTTTATTCCTCGAAAGGAAATCTACATTTATACATAAAAGTAATTTATTAGAAACATCGAGCGCGTGCCATTCTTGCCTAATTTTAGCACTCTATTTCACAGATTGTTAGCGCACATGCTGACATATATTAAAACTAATGCCTTTTGTATTTCTAATGTATAATGTACTGCATTAATGTGATATAAGATGCTCCTACTGGTCTCGGCCAGTGGGGTTACCCATTTGGCTCATTCGATAGAGCTTTGGACTCGCAATCCAGGAACTCGGGTTCGAATCCCAGGATCGGCATGATCCTTTGTTTCAATGGCGCCCAACGTGTATTCGAGTTGTTCCCGGAGGTCTGTTCTCGATGAATACACGTTGGGCGCCATTAAAACAGAGGATCATGCCGATCCTGGGATTCGAACCAGAGTTGCTGGATTGCGAATGAGCCAAATGAGCATCGTATATCACACTATATACCACCTTATATCAAATTATATGTAGCTGATTGTTCACAGAACGGCAATGCATGCCACCACTATGTAAAAACGACTGTCCTCAAGGCCGCATGGTAATGAATGGTTGCACGACCTGCATGTGCAAGCCATGTCCAAAGATCATGTGTACTATGCAAGTCTGTCCCAGTGGCAAGAAAACCATCAAGGGATGTCCAAGCTGTTCATGTATGTATAGAGTGTGAAGGCGTGGTCACACCACAGGAACATGAAGGAGGCCATTATTTTGTTTTAATAAATTACTATTAATATTTTTAAAGTATGTTTTTTTGTAGTTATATCTATAATAATATTTAAATATGTAAAAAATATATTATAAAAAATAAATGCACTAAACTGACAAGCCGTGATATAAATGAAAGAATCTTGAAAGCAGCTCTAAACCGCAATTATAAAAACAAACAAAAGACAAAAAAACCAAGACAATAATATAT